>JAOTJB010026224.1:0-10613 GCA_027123815.1 Erythroxylum minutifolium
GCATGGCAATAATGCCAGTCCCCCACCATCCATTTGAATGCACAAGATTGGAACTTTAATAAAATAGAGACAAGAGTGGAGGTGACCAAATCTAACTATGCAAGTAGTGGTTCATGACATAATTCCAGAATGCTCCTTCTAGTAAGCAAGTCCCATTACTAAGCCATCGTTGAGAAAAGATGGACATGAAAAGCAATCAACAATGGCAGATACTAAAGGCTGCAGAAATGTTAAAACAGAGTAAAAAGAGTAAATAGGAAAAGGAACAAACCTTATTATCACCCTGTGAACCAGTTGAAGCCAAATTGGTATCAGCGGCAGAAGCAGCAGCTTTCTCAGACTTGTCAGATGATTTCTTTTTCCAGGGCCAACTTCGACGGTCCATCTCAGACTGCAATTTGTAATCCAAATAAGAATATTTATAGACAAAACACAAGAAATATTAATGGAAGCTTGACAACAAAAAGGGTCTAAAAGATATAATCCTCAGTTATATCTCAAAACATGAACTTGAATTTATGGATGATTCTAAGGTTCAGACCGTTAGAACAACCTCAAAAATCACAAAAACCCCTTTAGTGAAGCAAACCCAGAAAAAAAAATATAGAATCCAGATTCATGCACAAGGTTCAGAACAAGATCATAATGTTTACTATTTATGGGCATTCTTAGTCACATCAGACATTTTCTGAAGATAATCCTAAGTCGTGCATTGTCAAAGATATATGTCTCTTCATCAGACCAGGTTAGATGCTGCTCAGTTAATAATTGACAAAAACAAACATAACACAACCTGAAACTGACTACCCTTTGTCTCCTACTGCGCAATTATGCTAAGAAACACAACTTTACGGCCAATAATTCTTTTTCTTTTTCCTTAATAACAGATAAGTAAGTGAGGTTAAACACTAAGAAAAGTATTAGTTTCCGGCATTCCAAACACGAAATAAGTAGAAAAATACAACTTCAGTAGACTTTAGTAATTTTTCACTCGTATAAGTCCGAAGTTTATAGGATAGTAATATCAAGCCTAAAAACCAGGTCGGCGACGTTTTAATGGCTACAACCAAGATGCAACGGCGGACTTTTCTACGGTCAATCAAGACTCTTAAAGTCTAAATTCCCATCAATTGATCAAAATAATTAAACCAAAACTTAAATATTTATATCAGAAAACAAAATTATAGAACATAATCATCAGGAACTAACAGTACAAGAGGTGGTAAACAATGGTTCTCAAGGTGAGATTTTGATGGAAGATGAAGAGAAGTACTAGTCCAGAACAAAGTATATCACTTTCTGTGAAGCAAGACTGAGACTTTATGATACCGAACCACACCACACAGAGAAGGATATCGAAATCACGATATAAAAGGAAAACTCATTTTAGCAAGTAAGCGGACAATGGTCAAGCACGTACGTATGTACTTCAATTGGCGAATCAGAACACGAGAACCAAACTCTGCTTCAAACTTAAAAAAAATGGTACAAAACCAGAACGGAAACACACTCCCTTAACTCCACCGACACCAACTCAAAACACAATCTCTAAAAACACGCAATGGGTTTTGGAAATTAAAAAAGAAAACAAACTGTTGGCTCTCGAAAAAGCGGAAAGAAACAAAGGACGACACGTCCGCTTTCTTCTTTTTCACTGATGCCCGAAAACGATACAAGACTCAAAAGTTCAGTGAAGATGGCAAATAGCAACTAACTCACCGAGAAAAATGTGGGTCGGAATAAGTTAGGAGAAGAAGAAACTATGTGACTGGATTGATCCTCTACTCTAGATAATGGAGATCTAAATTTACGACGGTTGGCTATTGACTGTGTGTTTAAAGATTAGTATGTGATTGATGAGACAACCAAATGGGTTTGTTGAGGGTGGTGGCGACGGCGAAGGCAGCTTTCAGTGGCCGGAGAAAATGGGCCGACGGTAGTGGGTGAGAGAGAGAAGTGAAAATATTCGGTTCGAGGTGTCACTTAAAAGGCAAGACATTGAAAAAGCTCCAAATCAATGACCTTTAAAAAAATATATAAAGCAAAGAAATAAACTTTTATATTTTAAATAAAAGGTATGTAATTTAATTAATTTTTAAAAAATAATAATACATTTTACAATTTTTATATCAAAATTTTTTATAATTTTATTAAAAATAATAAAAATACATGATTGTTTATAAAAAATTTTATATACAAAAAATATAATTTGTTATCATAATTAATTCAATTCTTAAATTTTATTTTATTTAATTAAATTGATACTTAAATTATAATTTTTAATGGTACTTAAAATTTATATACAAAAAATATAATTTGTTATCATAATTAATTTAATTCTTAAATTTAATTTAATTTAATTGATACTTTAATTATAATTTTTAAAGGTACTTAAATCATTTTTAAAGATTTAATTCAAATATATTATTATTTATATTATATGTCTTTTGCAGTTATTTTTAATAAACATTTTAAAAATACTTTTACAATTTTAAAAATTAGTTAAAAGTTGAGAGTTTTTTAAGTTTAATTTTAAAAAGTTGTTTATTAGAAGTGAAGGCGATGGGTGGTGGACGAATTTGCCCTCGGAGAAAGTGAAATTTCACGATGGAGTCCCTAACGCTTGTGGCGTAAGCAAGAGCTGAGCTGTATGCGATACTTGGAACAGAAAAGTCTGTAATATGCGATAATTTGGACCACCGTCGCAGCTCAGACTAACGTTAATCGCATGTGATGCTATTACATGTAGCTTTCGTGTGTCCGAAGATCTGAGCCGCTCATCAAACCTTCTTAATTTTATGCTGTTAATTATGGGGATTTTAGGGTGATTACCTTTTTTTAAAGGTAATAATCACATCTAGAGCCACCTAATCAATAGACCCAAGAATAGATCGGCCTAATCTGTTGACTTATTAGAAATAATCATGCTGTGTACCCACAATTTGTATTTTAGCTATTTGGAGATCACTATGCAAATGGTCTAATAGGGTAATTCTGCCTATATCTCAATTGCATTTTTTAATGTTACTAGACAAGCTAAATCTAGGGGTTCTAAAAATGTGAATTGGGTACAATTTTTAGATGTAAATAATAATTTTATATAATGTGATTTAAATAACTTATTTAATAAGTTAATGGTAATTTAATTAATTATTCCAATTTATTCAATTATTAAATAACTAAATTACACTAGGCATGATAGTAGATCGAGTCGAGTTGAATTGAACTTGCAACTGGCTCGATTTTGATAAGAGACGACTTGAATTTGGTCTAAATCTCAGTTCAATTCGATTCATGCGATCTAAACTCAAGCCTAAGGTTGCTTAGTTTTAGTTTCACTTTTTAAAATGACATTATTTTAGTCTTAAGTTTCTTAAAGATTAAAATATTTTGGTTTAGAAATTTTAATCAAAACAATATTATTTTGAAGAGAAATTTCAAACCATACTTCAAATCAAAAGGATCAAACTCGATCTAAAGTCCAATCAAGTCGAACTCTAAATTAGATATAATGTCCACCCTAAGTTTAATGAGTATAACTTATTTCTTATATTTCTATCAATTTAAGGATCTCAAGTTTAGATCCTAGGAAAATGATTCTTATTTTTATAACTTAGAGTAGGATGGCCATAAATAAAGACACATTAACTAGGTTATTTAATCATACATTTCTAATTTGTTAAGTAACTTGTTTATAACACATAATTTACAAATTTATTTTATATTATATATTTAATAATCTATTAAATACATGTTTTGAAAAATAATATTATACAAAGAAATCGTAGTTTGTAGTTTGTTATGTAATTGAAGTACTAATTTAAACTAATTTCATTACTTTAATAGTTCATTTATCAAGTAAATGGATCTAGGTGAAGATGAGAAATTAAAAAGAAGAAAAAAAAGTGGCATGGATCAATAAAAACTCAATCGGTTTAACTTATTCAATCGTAAAAGTTTTAAATCAGTGGACTTTTTGGTTTGATTTATTATAATAATTCTAACTATTAAAAAATATCAATTTATTAATTAATCTTTTAATTTAGTAAATCAATCAAATAATTTTTATTTAATAGTATTATTTTTAATTAAACTTTAAATTTTTTAATAGACAAAGACAATAATCTCCCATAATAATATTATAAAATTTTTAATTTTACTCAATCTTTAATCTATTTTATGATAGTGCAAGACAAATTGGATCTTTTAAATTTTAAAATTTTTATGTTACCTGTTTAACTTTTTGTTTAGTTCGGTCCAGTTTTATATATACATGGCATTTGATATGAATTATTTTATGATTATTATTGTTGTATTACTTTTTTTATTTACCTATGTTTATTACATGTTTTTGTTTATTTTGTTTATTTATTTATTTATATGCATTACTTAGTTGTATATTTGTATTTACTTGTGTTTATTACATTTATAGTGTTTATTTGCTATATTTATTTGTTTATTTATTCTTTTTAATCTATATCACTTATTTGTAGTTTTATTGTATTATTAATATACTATGTTTTTATTGTCACATTTATACGTAAGTTTATCAAAATTAGACCTTTTTAAATCTCGTATTGGTGTAAGATTTGAACTAAGTGTGACGAAGATGATGAGGATGATAGCATTTGATACGAAGTTAGCAAAATGACCACAAATTTCAACGACCACTTACAGAAGAAAATGCGGTGATTTGGGTACCCACAAATAGTGTGTATAAGGTCTGGAGACAGTGGCTCCTCATATAAGGCTTTTTGTTTCTTCTTATCTTATCTCATAATAATATAAGCCTTTTCCTTTACTGAACAAGTTTTGGTGCTTTCTTCATTTGTTGTTGCTTTGGATTATGGGCATTGGACCAACCGCTTTCAACTATGTGATGAGTCTTTTTCTGAAATTTTAAAGTGTTTAAAAAGCTTATTAGATGAGTCTTTATCTAATAGGACAAGATAATCTTATTTGAATATTCCTCAATTTTAAAATTTATATTTAACCTATTCTAAAGGCTTAAAATTAATTAATTTAGAAGTGAAATCACACTGAAATTTATAAATATAATATAAGTTAAGTTTATATTTTAATTTAAATTTGGTAATTTACTAAAATATTTATTTAAATACATACTTGAAAGATAATATATATATATTTATTTATTTATTAAAATTTAACTTAGAATATGCTTTCACTAAATTCTCCATTTCTTTTTCTTTGTGAATTCGTGTGATTTTATTCATAATATTAATATTACCCACATTATTATTATTTTGATTAGTAGAAAATTATCAATGTTTAAAAAATCAGACTGAAAGTAAAGTCGATAAGATAAGAGGTTTGAAGTTTAAAATGTTTAATAAGTATCAAATGTTCATAAAATTAAATAATTAAAAATATGATTAAAAATTATCCTTATTTAAAGTCTAATTAGGAAAAGAAATAGTTAAATAAAAATTAATTATTTTATTTTAGTTTATAAGAACTTATTAATTAATTAAAATTGATCGATTAATTAATAAATTTATTGTTTTAACAACAATAGATATTAGAGTCAATTAAACAAAAAGTTAAACGATTCAAGATTTATATGGTTGAATCAGGAAAATCGGTTGAGTTTTTTAATAATAAAATTTATATGATTTAAGTTTTTTTAATTATTCGTAAAAATAATATCTTTCGAATTAAAGTACAAAACTAAAAACTATTCATCCAAAATAATTTTGGGTTTTTTAATGTTAATTATTTTATAAGGTAGATGTGTCAGTTCCATATGTCTGAGGGAAAAAAAAAAAAAGTTAGAGATGAAGACTGTCAAAGCAACAGTTCAGATCTTTTTCCTTTCCTATGTACTCATAAAGTCAAAATCTAGAGCTGTTCATCTGACTATTGCGTCGGTCCTGAAACTACCAGACAATGCCACCGTCAAATCTGTTAATAATAATAATAATAATAAACGTAAATAAAAAAATTTTATTTCAATTTTATAAAATAATAAAATGCAAAATATCACATTTAATTAAGAACAAACAGTCAATTTTAAAACATATTAGTGTCTAAATTTATAGTTTAATTACTAAAATAGACATAAATATAATTTTATTAAAATTTAGAATAATATCAATTTTTAAAATGTATTATTATTAAAATTTTTATTAATAAAAAGTAAAATAAATATAATTTTTTAAAAACTTAAGATGACATTAATATTATTATTATTTTAATTCAGAATTTAACCTTCTCTACTTTCTTCTTGTCTAGCGTGGACCGCATGATTCTATTTAGTTTTTGTATTCTTCTTCTAACTTTAGACGGCTGGGATTCACTCTAAATGCTTGATTGATCCTTGCCTTGAATGATGGGCAATCAGTTATTCGGCCTGCTGAACCATCAATACACAATGAGCTGGATAATAAAAAGACAACAACAAAAAAATCAAAACTATAATTAAATAAAAAATTAGACAATATCTGCGTGTACAACAAATATATAAATTTTATTAATTTTATTACATATTTAAAAAACAAAATTCAATCCCATTTACTTAATTAAATTATATTATCAAACGTACAAATTAATGTGATATTTGATGGTTATTTGTAATAAATTAACATCTTTAAAATATTTTAGTTAGGGTTAGGAAAAGAATACCCAACTTAATTTAAATTAAATAGTTAATTGAGTTTTATATCGAATAAAACATTTAAAAGAGTCGACCTTATTTAATTTTAACGGTTCAAATTGATATAAATCAGTTAATAGAATGAATTTGTTTTAATCCGACTAAATTCTAAATTAATAAATTATATATATGATTTAAACTTAACTTGACTTAACGTGTTGTTGTTCATATTTATAATTTAGTATTAAAAAATAAATTAAACGATACCTAATTTTTATATATTTTTAATTTTAGTTTTAAACTTTAAAATTTTTTAATTTAGAGAGTAATTTTTTAAAACTCTTACAAATCATATTAGAATATTATTTTTATCAATATTATATATCTATTAAATATCACAAGTATGTTAATTTATTAGTTACATAAGTAAAAATAATATTTTAATTTAAATTATATTCCTTTTAAAAAGATTAATTATTAAATTAAAATTTTTAAAAATTTTGATATTAAATAAAAATTTTAAGAGGTTAAATATTTTTAATTATATTATCTTTATTATAAAATTATTAGATGTATTATAAAAAATTGAATAAGATGAGATGACTCGGACAAAGGAGCTGTGGATGTCATCCAGCAACATTCTAGCTAACATTCACAGAAACCCAGACGAGTCCCTACTGGACGCGCGTCTTACATAAAGCCTATAAAATAGCGCCAGAAGCTCGCTAGTGGAGCAGAGCAGAACAGTACAGAGAGAGATAGAGTGTTTGTGAGGGAACAGAATCCAAGAGATCAGTTAACTTAAAAAGAACAAACGGTCCCACTAACCACACGTTGCTGTGTTCTGTCCTTTTTTATTTTAGCTCTAGCGTCTGCCTTTTCACCTTGTAGTAACTAGATCGGTCTAGACCGGACTGAATCGGATCATCTCAGATAAACTTTCAATACCTCAATTATCGAAACCGGCACCAACGGCAGACAAATCAGCGGAAGCAGCTCAGGCATAGAATAGTACAAGACCCTGCCTGATTGTTTTTATGTAAAGTTTGATTTTTTATCATTGTCGACCTCGTCAAGACTTAATTAAAATTTCAGCTATATGTAAAACTTGGAAAGTTTCGATAATATGCAACTTTATTATTTTTTTGAAACGACAGAATTTATAGTTATTATAATTTGGATACATATTAAGTAAATTTTTTTATTAACACAATAGCTTACAAATTATGCTAATTGAATACTTCACATTAGACAAATCTTGTATAACAGGCTCAATCAAAAAAACATAGGTAGAAAAATTTTATCGCAAGATTTTTTGACTTCATAGTTTTCCACTTCACTAACTCGACCAGCCTTAGGAACTCACAACTTTATTCCTATCTTATAGAAAGGTTAATTTTTTATATGAAGCACAAAAGAAAGGTTTATTGAATCAAGCTTAATTTAAATATTTTAAATTTCAAATAAAATTTTATTTAAAAGAAATATGAAGTTTAATAAATTTTAAATTAAGTTCGAATTTAAATTTTACAAAATTTGAGTTTCAAATAAAGTTTTTAACTTAAGGGATCTGACTTAACTTAAATTTTTAAAATTTTTTCGACACAGCAAAGACATAAATGATTGCTAAATTAAGTTTATTTTCAAATTTTGAGTCATCAATTTAATTAAATAATTTATTTAATTCACGTCTAGCGATGATTATAAATTCAATTTTATTAAAAATTTTCAGAAAAAGAAGCATGCTAAACCTAAGCACCATGTCTACGTAATGCTTACAAATCTAGACTCCTCAATTCTTACAACATCGTCCATGTCCGTGGAGTACCTGGTGTTTTTGTATCATAAATGGACAATGTTCTAAGATTAAATCAACATCTCATTCCCATCCTAAAGATAATATTTCATTTTCCTAATTTTTAATTATAAATATGCATATAATTTTATCTATAATTCATTTTAATAAAAGAATTAGAATTTTCAGTTTTAAAGAAAACATCTCTTTTATAAACTTCTATTACACCTACTCAAGTTCAAACCGTTTGGACCCCTAGAGGATCTAGCTCCTACCTTCCTCCACTTTGTCCTGAAGAGTACGAAACTTATATATTATGAATATCAGACATAGATTAATCAAAATAACTAATATAATAACTCAACTCAATTTTTAAATTCGACCTGAATAAATTAAATTCTACTTAAGTTAATAATTTTAAAAAATTATAATTAATTATTAGTTTAAATCAAATTTAATTAGTTTGGTTTGAATTTAAGAATTAGGTTAAATTATCACACGCAATATTCATACTAAAATGTATTTTGTCATTTTTTTAGCAGAACTCTAAAAGAATAAATTTTATAGAAAGTACTAAAAATCATGAAGAATTTTTTCGATAATTTTAAAAATTAATGACTTTTTCCAAAATTTCCTCAACTATATGAGAAGTTTATATCTTTTGACCTAATACGAGAAATTCTCTTAAAATTTGAAAAGTATATCTCTCTAATTTTTATTTTAGTTCTAAGAATTTTGAGTCCATTTATTCTCATTATCAAACATTATTCAACTAAATTTCCTTCTTATAAAAATTATATTTTAACATTTAAGAGTCGTTTGATTTTATTTTTAATTTTTTAAATATTTTTTGTTAAACTTCTGTTTTGATTTGGCATTTTTTGTTCTCGTGATACTTCCAATTTTTGTTTTTACTCTTTCGAGTAAGTTAATTCACTCGTGCTTAGTTTAGATTCCCTTCGTTAATTGTGATTAGAACTCTATAATTTTACAAAAAGAAATAGTCTTAAATTATTAAAACAGTCAAATGCATTGCTTTGTCTTCACTTCACTTCTTTGAAAAGCTTTATTATACTTTTTAACTTTGTGACACAAGCAAGATAGAAACTAGATTGCTAGAGTAGAGAAAGATCCAAATTTGGGTTTAGTTTTAGCCAAAATTTGGACTATAGGACATAGTTTAAAACTGTATTATACGACATAGTTTAATTGGTTTGACTATGAAGTGACCTTCTACCTCAAAACTTAAGCCAACAACTTATATTAAATTACAATTTGAGTGCTTGTTAAGGGATTCCACACTAAGTGTTAAAAAAGGTCCATAAAGTCTTGTGAACTCCTTAGAATCACGAGGAATCGAAGTCTTAGATCCTTTGAATTTGGCCTTCAAAATGTTATTTTATTCAAATTTATTAACTAATTTTGAATTATTAATTTACAGAACGATTAATTTTAAATATTTATTTCATGTATCTTAATAAAAAAATATTTTAAAGTTTATATTTTTTTGGTAACTCTTCTCTCATAAATTAGATTTTGAGACGGAATCAGAAGTTTAAAAATGTCAATTAAACCGGTTTAATCAAAAGTTGAAGAATTAATTTTTTGATTTGATTGAATTTTACATTGAGTCTAAGTATTTAAATTCGATTAAATTTACAATTGAACTTAAAAGTTTTTTTAAACTTGATCAATCGTACAAAAAATTGATTAGCTTGGCCAAACTCAGTGAATCAAATCATGTTTGATTAAATTCCATCTCGGACTAAAATCTAAAATGTTTCTCTATCATGACCAACATTCCATTACCAAACCTAATAGAATTAATGTCAAATAATGTCATAATCTCTTCTCACATGAATAAACTTTGTAACTAGTAGGGTTGAAAGTAGGTCGGGTTAATCGAAACTTACAAAATGATGGTGTAAATCTGACAAACTATATCGAAATAATATCGTTTTATAAATTTAATTCTTATCAATTCAATTGTTTTTGGGTCGGGTTAAGTCTAAAATTTCAATCTAAAATATTTTCATAACACTAATTAAATATCATCATCTCATTAAAATCTCCAGCCAACGTTTTTTTTTCCCCTGAAAATGACATGCTTAATTATCAAATCAATGCAATGGGTTTTGCATACATATGAACAAGCTCGGTCTTGTCATGCCCGTATGGTTGTCGCTAAAATGACCCACTGATCTC
>JAOTJB010026233.1:0-10613 GCA_027123815.1 Erythroxylum minutifolium
GATGTGTTAAGTGATGTGACACGCCACCCTCGCGGGGCACGGATTTGGGTATCACTGTCGATATCGGGTTCGGGTTCAGCGGGAGTGGGGTGTTACAACTTGTATTGGGGAACATATTCATTTTATCTTACTACTGTGTAATTTCCTTTTACGTTATTTTTTTGGCGATAACCATCTTCGTCAGCTTAAGTCCTTTGTTATTAAGCATTTTTTGGACTGTGAAGTCACTTTGGATGATGTGGCTTCAGTTGCTCAATTTGGTCTCCATTTGTTCAACTTATTTTTTTCATGACTTGTGAGTCCAAATCTTGATTTCTTTCTGTTTTTTCCTTTCTTAACTTTTTCTTTTGCTCCGTCATCATGCGATTTTAACTTGCATTTGGTGTAGAGGGTTAGGATTTCTTTTCTATATATTCAGCTTTGACTTCGAAAGCTTCCAACTTTTTAGTTTTTGCTATTCCTTTGGATGTTATATTTTATGGTACTTAATGGTTTATAGTCAATCATTTTTGGGTCATGAAATTTTCCTCTATAAATTTCTTTTCTTAATCTTGTTGCTCTCTTCGTGGTAGGTTGTTTGCTGAGAGAATTGATCAAAGTAGGACTCTCCTGTCACAAGTGAAACTCCATTGAATGACTTAATGAGGTAACTCTTCAAGACAAAAGATGGCACATATATATTTTACAAATATTTACCACAATTTACATTGTATTATTGAAACAACTATTTGGTTCTTACACCTTTTTCTTGTTAATTATTACTGATTGATACATTTAGTTTTTATGTAGGCTCAAGTATTGCTTAAGACTGCAAATTTTACTGGTCAGCCAAAAGAGGCACGGTTGGCAAAGGTAAGTTTTAGTTAGCATGTTTGTTCGTATGCATTTATATGCTGAAATATGATTGTCATTTATGTTTGTTTCAACTTATTCGAATTGCTATTGTATTAAATGTAATCAATTTTCTTTCATAGTAGTATTCTCACTTTGACAAGATCTGGAAGGTACTTGGCACATGGTTTTGACTTACATTATTTTTGCATCAAATAGTTTGATCCCTGTTTTTTATTAATTTCTAGTCATTTTTTGTCGAATGCATTCTTTCATTTAAGTAATTTTGAAGTTTTAGACTTTCTCATAGAAAGGGTTTTCACTGGCAACAGGTCAAATGAAAATGCCCAACTCGAAGAACTTCTCAATTTAGAGGTGAACGCAGAATCTATGTTTTGTCATTGATCTAATAACTTCACCTTTATATGTATATCATCTAGTATTGCTGCAATTATATTGAGCATTTTGGATGATGCCTTAACAGAGAGAGCTCACTAAATCATATGAGGCTTGTATAAAGCAACTACAACAAGATTTGTCAATATCCAAAAGTGTAGTGACACGAGTACAGTCTAATATGACTGAGACTTTGGCTGCTAAAAATGTAAAAATTGGAGCACTTGTTAATTCTATGGAGGCACTTAAGAAACAGGCTGCTTTATCTAAAGGAAATTTGGCTTCCTTGCAGGTTGCTAAATTTGACTTCCTTGTAGGTTGCTGCTGCTTCTAATTTATAACTTGATGCATTCATTTTTTTCATATATTTGAATAGCCATGAAGGAATTGTCAAATATTTGAATAGTTAAGAAAGAATCCTAGAAATTTAGGCAAAGAGCTTTGTTCAATGCCTTGTTTTTCAATGAAATAAATAAGTTAATAACCTTGTGTAATCTGTTATTGTAATTATACCATTGTTTCTAGAATATTATTTGTAAGTCTCATTTTTTCACTTCTTCTATATTTTAAAAGAGATGATGGTAAATAGTATCATGTGAGCACTTTTTTTTCCTTCATTTTCTTATGTACTATGGTGCAGTTACTTACTTTGTTTATTGTTTTCTAAATATCTAACCTTCCTTTGTTTTATTTGAAAACATCATATTTCTGTAAAAATTATGTTGAGAAATCATTGCATTTCTATAAAAATTTAAGTGAATTTCACTGCATTTCTTCCTATGTGGTAACACTTTGTTAATTTTAGGCAAATGTGAAGGTCATAATGAGAAATACGGAGCTTAAAGAGACAAGAATGATGCAAGTACCACAGTTGATCTTCCTCACTACTAATGTTTCTTTTATATTCAATTGCTTTGACATATTCTTGCATACTACATTATCTTACAAGTATGATATATCATTTAGTACTTTTAAAGGTATATGAGAAGAGTTAGCCTCTGTTGAACGAAGAGAGAAAGAAGAACGTACAGCTCATAATGCCACCAAAATGGTTTTGCATAATATATTCATGCTTGAGAAATTATTTAAATCCAGTTGAAACTTGCATTATAATCTTCAATTGTGAAATAGGCAGTGATGGAAAGGGAAGTGGAACTGGAACATAGAGCTATTGAGGCATCGCCAAACCTTGCCAGGACCCAGGTAATTGTAGAAATAACATGTGTCTTTATACTAAATTATATATTGCCATTCAAGGTAGCTGATAATGGGAACAGTCGCGACTTAGCTAACTGCTTTTCACCTTTAACATACTAGAATATTCAAATTATTCAAGCTTATGCAACTCCGAAAGCATTGGAATTGTATGTAATAACATACTTGTAGTTGCATGTTTTAGCAAAAAATAATGTGCCTGCTTGAGTCCAAGATATTAATGTTATATTGACTAGCCTAGTGCTTGCCAATTCCATGTTTCCTTTACATTGAATGCTTCTATTTTAATATCTTATCAGAGAATTGCATATGAGAGGACGCTTAAGGCAGTAGAGCTTGAGCAGAAGGTTGCATTTCTGAGGTACCCAAAAAAAAAGGAAGATAAGCACAATTATCCTTGTTTTCCCTATCTTGATTTCCATCTAAGAAGTTCCAAACTTACTGCCATATGTCACCAGGTTGAATGTGCGTCACTAAATCAAGAGTTACAAGACATGCAAGCTTGTGTTCACTGGGGATAAAAGAAGTCTACAGAAGAAGCAAATCAAGTGATTCAGGTACCATGGTGAAAGTATAGAGTGTAAGCTTTGAAACAGATGGTTCAATTCATTAGCAAGATTTTGAAGATTTTTTTATATTATATAAACAGTATGGGATGAAAATTTTCCCGGTTTATTACTTCATTAGACAACTTGATGTTATATTGAAGAATCTTTTTGCCCTCATTTATTTGGATGCTGATTTGAACATAAGAAGTACTGTTGTGGACCAATCTGTTTGGATGAGCTTACTGAGTGAATTTAGTTGGTAAAATACTAACCCACATTTTGGTTTTGGTCGAGGAGTCCTTTTAGAACTGACCAACATATGCATCTTTTTTGCATTTGTTAGAGACTTTAAAATTTCTCCTTTTGGGCTGTTTAACTACGTTTTTAGCTTATTGAGTAAATTCAGTTGGTAAAATACTGACCCACATTTTGGTTTTGGTTGAGGAGTCCTTTTAGAACTGATCAAAGTATGCATTTTTTTGCATTTGTTAGTAAACCCTATTACTTCTACAGTGTAAGAAATTTAGATAAAAATTAAAGCCTTGTGTCTTTTTGTTGTAGGTTATAATTGCTTCCCTTTTTCTGTTGTTGTTTATTGGATTAGCCATTGATTATTATCTCCTATAATATGGGCATTAAAAGCATGAATTCTAGAATGGTCATGGTGGCTGCATATCCTTTTTCATGTTCTCCTTTATGGGTCTCATCTTTGGAATTGTGTGAAGCTGGTTTTTATATCACCTTGACAACTTTTTTGGTGTGGCTATTAGGACTTGGAAGAATTGATGGAGGAGGCACAAAAAGCGAGAAGGATCAAAATGTTGCACCAAACAAGCAAGATATTTGTTGGCGTTGCAATTAACAAGAGAATATCATTTGTGAGTGATTATCAGATTCATTGATTTGAAGACAATATATCATCTCGTGTGATGTTGGATATGATTGATCATAAGCTGCTTCTTATGAGATC
Source organism: Erythroxylum minutifolium (assembly GCA_027123815.1). Classification (NCBI taxonomy): domain Eukaryota; kingdom Viridiplantae; phylum Streptophyta; class Magnoliopsida; order Malpighiales; family Erythroxylaceae; genus Erythroxylum; species Erythroxylum minutifolium. The sequence continues at coordinate 3,961 of JAOTJB010026233.1, forward strand.
TTTTATGGTTAACAAAATTAACTTACGACTAATTTATTGTCAACTGTTAATACAGAAGCTACAAAATCAGTTTATTCTCCAGAGCCTTTTGATGTTGGGCGAGTCTTGCAAGCTGAAATTGTATGTACAGATCAATATATCACATTGTCTACAACTGGTGCCATTGATCCAGGTATTCTCTTCAACTACTTTTCTGGTTTAATTTGGCTTACTAATGCAGATTTCATGATGACAATTTTTCTTAAAATTTTCATTTCAAGATGGCCCTTTTGCAAGGACACAAGTCTTTCATGGTTACTATACATACTAAATAGAATTCAAATCTGACCTCATCTTTGCTTAACTGCTGGTCTAGGTAGCTGTGTAGAGGCACTTGTTCAAAATCATGACGTTGAATTTAATGTAAGCGTTCCTTGCACAATTTAAGCATTTCCATAATTAGTTAATTGTGCATTAGGTTGATTTACTTGAGAGTTGTTCATTTTCAAACTATTCTAATATTACATGTGTGCCTAATCGTGGTGGTCACTCGCTCTCTCTAGCTTGTCTACATGTTAGATGGACCAGGGAATAGGTTCTGCTTAGGCAAATCATTGATTTTGTTCATATTTTTCTCAATTTACACATATATGTTAGTCATAGTAGTTTTTGTTTGAGTTGAAATATCTATTAGTTATGTTTTCTAGTCTAGATATCCCCTGATTTCTATAATTGGTTTTAACTATATTTTTTCTTAGGTGGTTATTACCTAAATGAGTGGTGCTGACCATGTATCTGAATCTATTCTTGTGCTTCATGTGGGGAAGATGAGGATGAAGCTTCGTAAAGGACGTTCTACTGTCCCTAAGAAGTACTACTCCACTTCGATGTGGGTATGTTGGATTGGGAAAACTTTTCCTCTTTATAAAGGTTGTTTTGATGTTGGATTAACATTTTTAGCAACTATGTTTGACATTCTTATCTCATGCTTTAGTTGTGTGGAGTTGGAGGCGATGGCAATGCTGCAGCTTAGGCATTGTTCTAGCAAGCAAAGAAGCGTGTTTCCTTTACCTTAGCCTTTGAATCTAAGAGCGACAGAAATGCAGCTGTTATGCTCGCTAGGGGGTTTGCTTTTGACTGTAATTTGAACGCTCCTCTCATAATTTTCTTCAAACTTGTCTATATTTTGATGAATCTATTTATTTTTGGCTTTCTTCAACTATTTTTTATTATTCTCAGCTAATAAAAACTTCAATTGTTCGGAATTTTCTCCCTCAAAATATGCTTAATTATGACTTTGTCTCATTGTAGAAAAACTTTGTGTAACTTGTAGCTTATTTATATACAATATATTGTAGAATTGCGAGGAATAAACTGCCTAATCACAGTGTTACAATTTCTCGGTCCACAGTCAAGAGTTCAATGCTCCAATGCATTTTTCATGTCTGATAATATTTGCTGGATATGTGTATAACCAATATCTTTTTTCCCTTACCCTACGTTCAAATTTTATAACCATTGAAGACTTACTTTATGTTTGCAAATTCTTACAATACCGGATCAAACTAGCTGGGCCAAATGACAGGGAAACTATAGAAAGTTAAGAAATCTCCATGCAAATCCACTCACTAATTGTAATTATATAGAGTTCTTACTTGTAATATAGGTTTGTGGGGCTAAGATTTGGCTTTTACAATATGATTTTTATTCGGTTTTTTAAATTTTCTGTCCAAAGCTCAGGCATGTTTTTGTTTGCCTTTTGAATGCCAGAAGTATACTGCTATTGCAAATTTTCAGATTGATTTCAGCTATTCTTTGAATTTGTTGAACATAACTTACAATGGTGGGTCAGGTTATTTATGATAACAAATATGTGATCAATTTCTATAAAAGAGATTGCACTTAATTTATGATTGCTTAGTTATTTTATGTGAACTGTTTTGTTATTTCTCGTTTACTGAACCTGAGATCGATATAAAACAACTGTATGTTGTGTATGAAAATAGTAGAAGATGATTCTTACATAAAATCTAATTGCTGGAAGAACCAATTGTAATCCTTATTAAGTATATATATACTAAGTAAGAATGGGATGGTATGGTCGTCTTGCCAACTTGGACGGATGCCTCCATTATCATTCATTCAAGAGACTTAACATTACGTTGAAATGAAATGACTAACACCTTTCCGGATGAGACGAGAAGTCATCTGTTCAGTTCAATTCTTTGAAATTGGCAATAACTGAATCAAATGGTATCAATCACAACATTTTGGGCTTCATTTATTTAATTGAGATAATGTGAACACAATAAAGTCAATAGACTCATCTAGGGAGACACAGAGATCACGTACTAAAGGGAATAGTAAAGGGGAAAATGAGTAATGGTAGGTCTATAATCACTACCTGATATAAGAAATATTTTTTTATAATGCAACAAAAATTGTGGGTCGTACGCACCAATGTAGAGGCACTGTAAACTTCGACCTCGGAATACATAGGAGTTAATAGCTGATGCTTATTTCGCTGATTGTGATGAATTGCAACCAAAGTTAAGTCTCTGATTTCTCTTTTCTTTTTTGGGGGACCTTTCATTACAATTTGTATGTACAGTTTGATTTAGTTATTACGTCATTTTGGCTCGGTGCTTTCTGGATCCTCTGTCAGCACAGCTGGGGGGTTAATTAGGGACTGTCATGGCCAATAGCGTGGGGGTTTTCTTCATAAGTTTGAAGCAAGCATGTCGCTAGTCTCCGAATTACAGGGGGTTCACACAAGGCTCACAGTGGCATGGGACCTTGGATATCGGCAGCTCATTTTGGAAGTTGACTCACTCCAGGTCATCAATATACTGTCCCCTTCTAGTTGTTTACTGATTATGAATTATATCTTGGTGCAGGAGATAAATGCATTGCTGGAGCGCGATTGGGAGGTATAGGTTCACCGTGTCTATCGGGAGGGGAATACATGCGCCGATAGTCTGGCAGCTAAAGCTACGCATGTCCACCCAGGGTTGCACGTTCTTATGGATCCTCCGATATCCACACTGCCATTTTTAGCGTCTGATCAGAGCCACACTTTGACTCGCCAGGGCTTGGCCTATGGCTGACCTAGTTTTGTAGCATCTTTTCAGTTTCTTTTCCCTTATATTCAAAAAAAGAAAGAACAATTGGGATGCGGACACTTACGAATTCAATGAGGTGCTCACTGATTTCGCCTCGTAGTAGTGTGCATATAAAGTTGTTACGAAGCCTGTTCTAGAGGTTTTGATTAGGAGAAATACAAAGTTGAATACTAAGTCTTCTCATAGTCATGCTATTTTGATGGTTAGTAACTTTTCGCTATCTCTCACTCTATTTGGTAACATGTCTTTTTTCCTTTTAGAAGCCTCACTTATAATAGCATATACTAATGCAGATTCATGTTAAGAGGCCAGTTTGGGGGCAAGAAGATGTTGTTTCAAATGGCATTGTGAACTCTTCTCACTTGGTGAAACCTTTGGGGGCATTTGTTTAAAGAAGCAAGTTGGTTCTCATTGATCTTTTAGGTTCAGAACGCATTCATAAGTCAGGTTGGTATTGGATGTATACCAAGTTTATGTTGGTCTCTGCATAGTTTATCTTTGATATTTGTGACCTTTTTTTTCTTATGAAAAGGGATAGTAGTCACTGTGGTTATAATACAATCTTTAGTTATTTACATACTTTTTCATTTCTACTTCAAATTCTTTGCTCCACATGTCTAGAAATATGAGCAGTCCATACGACTTTTGGCGCTCATAGCTTTCATGGTTCTTTAGGAGTTACCATTCCATGCAATGTGCAATCATCCTTTGTTTTTTCCATAGATTAAGGGGCATATGTTAAAGGAAGCAAAGTCTATAAATCTATCATTTAATGCACTAGGGAAGTGCATAAATGCACTGGCAGAGAACAGTCCTCATGTTCCAATTCGTGATTCAAAACTTACAAGATTGCTTAAAGATTCATTTGGAGGTGAGATGCCTTTCATGGGATTTTAAGATGTTTAAGTGTATAAATGAAGGTATAATTAGCACTATTGCAAGTTTATGTTTTACACCTAATGGCTTTAGCTTTTTATCATATTTCAGGTTCAGCAAGAACTTCATTAGTTGTGACTATAGGCCCTTCACCACGTCACAAAGGAGAGACATGTGGTTTATATTGTTTGGACAAACGGTGAGAGTTTAAATGATTTGTTGTATCTAGATTATCTATGGTACCTTCAATAATTCCAATTCATTTAACATCCAAACTTTTATGCGTATAAACCTTCAGCTGCCTGAATTCATTTGCTTATTTCCTTACAAAGTTAATAAGCTCATTGCTGAAAATGGAAGACAACAAAGAGTTTTTGTTGACGAAGTCAAAAGAATTAACCAAGAAGCATAATGTCGAATTTCTGAGATGGAAAGAAACTTTACATAAGCCTTAAAAGTTAATCCACTACTTTCACATACAATTAAAGGTTCTATTATAGATAAAAAATCGTCCAAAACCTACAACACAAACAGAAAACATAGAAGTAGTCAAAAATATATAAAGCACACACAACTCATAATTGAAAACCTGAATTCTAATTTACATCAATATTATTTTTTACCAACTTCGAAACAAGTAAAGTGAATAATAAATTACGTATCTATTGATCTTGATACCAATAGCTCGCTTGGTGACAATCTAGACGTGACCAGTGTGATCATGGTAGAACTTGTGAGACATACCCTTCTGAATGTTGCCATTAACCTTGATGTCGATGTAGTTGCCGATCTTGTTGATCTTGTAGGTCCTAAGATACATAGTTAAAGGGATATAACCCTTCTTCCTAAAGGGTCTAACGAAAATTTCTCTAGTTTACTCCCAAAATTTGCATCGCAGACTTCTTATGTGCTATGTCAAGCCCACTCTTTCAGATATTGTAGCTATGAAACATGCAACTTTCACAACCAACATCGAATACTTCATTCATCGAATTCTAGACATTTATGATATTCTATTCGACAACTTCAAGATTACCGATTGACAACATAATCCCCAAAGTTTATTATATCTCGGATGCGTGTAATCTTAATACACTTTCAAACTCCTTTTGCTATTGTTTCCCTGTCCTTTTTTATATTTGATGATCCTTAGTACTCGGATGACTATAATCCTAATGCACATACAAACTATTCTTGTTGTTATTTCATTCTCTTTTTTGCTATTACTTATTTGCTGATAACTATTGCTAAACTATGTTTTTCCTATATTATGCCTTATATTGTTGATCTCTCGGTCTTGTTCTATTTGCTCAGTTAGTAATTTCTTTTTAATTCACATACCTATTGGTCGTTTTCTATCTTTGTCATAGTTTTTTTTAAATTTTCATTGATTTACTTTAACTCATATCAAATTTTGTAGTTTTTATATTCTTTCCTAAAATATTATAACAAATTTACTAAAATATTATAACAAATTCCACTTCATCCTTTTGAATTGTCAATTTTTTCTTTATACTTTTATTAATCTAATTTAAATATTCACATGTTATAACTTTTCCTCTTTTCCCTTACAATATCCTATCCTACATCATATATTTCCAAATTTTTCTCTCTAAATTTTAACTTTAACAATATTCACTTACACATCTTAACCATTCATAACAAAACTTATATATACATATTCTTTAATTTTCAAAAATAACTGGGCATTATATATTTGCAAATTTGCACTGTGCATTTGCGCAATAACCAACTGCCAGTTTATTATAAATAAAAAAAACATAATTAGCATTCTGGAAATCCTCTGTAGAAATTTATGTACAACAATGATTAAAATTGCATTTCCAGGGAATAAAGTCATTTAAATGAATAATTAATGTTGCTAATTTAATCCAACCGAACTGAATTCTCTGTGCCACTGTAGTCTGTCGTGTTGAGTGGTGGCCTTTTGCTGCGGGGACAAGTGGTCAGAAATTAAACGTATACAGTTATTGACCCGTCAATTACGTCAAGTCTCAGACAACAGGAAATGAAAGAACATGTATTTAGTGGTTGACACTTGACACAAGAGCACATCTACAGTAATTGTTTACTTGATTAAATAATTGGAGACGGATCTACTTGCAACGACAAGCAACCATCTCCACATTACACTTGCACTCCTCTTCAACGCCCACTTAACACAGCCATGGCTATCTCACACACCTATCTGTCTGTTATCGTAGTAGCTCTCCATTTACACACCAGAATGGCAAAGGCATGCAATTCCAATGACCTGACAGCCCTGAATGGCTTCTCCAACTGTCTGACTTCGAAGATTGATGGCTGGGAAAGCACCAAGGATTGTTGTACTTGGCATGGTGTGACTTGTGATAATTCCAGTACTGTTTCAAGCAAGAGGGTAGTCAGTCTGGACCTTGGAAACAAAAAAATTGCAGGAAGAATCTGTGAATCTTTAGGAGGTCTGAATCAGTTGAGAACGCTGAACCTTTCCCACAATTTCCTTTATGGAAACCCTCCTCCCAATTTGTTTCGTCTGCAGCATTTAGAAGTTCTTGACTTGAGCAGCAATAACTTGGTAGGCCCAGTACTTGACGGTATTGATTTACCCTCAATCCGCTATTTTGACATTTCGACGAATCATTTTAATGGTTCTGCTGATGCTGCACTTTGTGA
>JAOTJB010026269.1:0-10612 GCA_027123815.1 Erythroxylum minutifolium
ATTTATTGTTATTATTATTATTATTATTAAATTCCTTATTGTTATTAATTTTATTTTCATTATTATTATTATTATTATTATTAATAAATTCCTTATTATAATTAAATTAATTAAAATTTTAAAATTATATTCATATATGTTCTCCTATTTATCTTATTTAGATAGAGCGTCACAAATAGATAAAAATTCTTGTAAATAGTTTAGTTTACTTTTTTAATCAGTTGTGTAATCGACCTGTTTGGTTAGGCTAAAAATGCTCTTTGTTGTTCTTCTTTTCTTTTGTATGAAGAGTGTGCATTTGATGAAGTTACTATTTGTGAATATAAAATAGCATATTTCTAAAACTAATTGATGATTTCTCAAGTGGTATTAAAAAAAGATTATAGTTTTGAAAAAAATTTTAAGTTTCTTATATTTATTTAAGAAGGTTTTATTTATGTAGAAATAATTAAATTGTATATAATATTAACAGTACTGCTGAAATCAGAGTAACGTTTCAGGTTTAAAGTGTATGTTTAGAAATTGAAATCATGTTGTATTTAGAAGAATTTATATTGCAAACATGTGATAAAAGTGAAAATGCAAGACAAAACAAGGCATGTTAAAAAAACAGCAAATAAACAATAACAAAAGAAAACGGTTTCTTTTGATATTTTGAGATTTCATTGAATTTTGAATAACTATTTTATGAATGTGTGTGATTTTAGTAAAGACAATTGTGAGATGCCATAAGTAAGTCACGGTTATAAGTCAAGTAATAAAATATCAACGACGGCTGTCATTTAATAAGAAAAACCATTATGCAGTTATCTAGAATTGTGAAGTTTAACAAAACAAGAAATTAAAGCAGAAAAGGTGTGAAAGTTATATGATTAATTTGCCTGAAAAAAATGGCCTATGATAATTTTGGTTTTTTGTTGCCATTGTTAACACCTACATTTGACGCTGGTTTGGGTTCAATCTCGCTGAATCTTTTATGAAGACATTGTCTGACTCTTAAAGAAGATTCAATAATATCTTCTAAAAATATTTTTAAAAAGCATATCAACTATAGAATATATAAGGTAAAATTAATATTTTTCATAAAAACACCAAGTAGATAAATAATAGATGATAATATAACTAAAGTAAAAAGCAAGTTTACATAGTTTGATAAAGATAAAAAGTCAAAATTTAAATGAATAAATAATGACAACTACTAAATTCAAAGAATAAATAATGACGAATACCTGAAATAGGTGCAAATGTAATGTCAACAGTGCTATTTTGATCACCAGTTGAAATTTTATCATTTTTCCCAATTAAAGTTGAAGTCTTTTGTAATTCATTTTCATCAATTTCACGGTAATGGATAAAAGTGAACCGTTGTCTTCCATCTGGTGACTGAACATTTACAGATTTGATATGAAGAAGAAATGTCTTGGTTTTCAAATCTGCACGCTCCTTTTCTAGAGGAAGTTTGATACTCTTATTATAGGAAGGGAAAAATATTAATTGTTAGTCATATAATAAAGATATTATAATTCTTTTTATATTAAATCGCATCGGTAGTAGGTCAAAAAAATTACCTAGTAATAATATTGCATAACTTCAATTGCTATAAAATTCAAAAGTTTTTCACCAAGTTCACCAAAAATAGAAGCTATGATAGTTCTTATTTCATCAGTCAAATCCACATCACAGCAGCATCTATATTTACAAGCAAAAGAAAGGAGATTAAGATCACGGGTGTGACATGTAATGTCACACTCGTGACATTTGCACATATACAGTTCAGAAGAAAAAGGCAGTAAATTGAAAAGAGAAAAGAGAAAAGGAAAAACCTGGGTTCAGGCAGAAGTTTCTCTCTGCAAGAATTACAAGTGAATGGAACTCCATAAGTAGCAGCTGTAGAACGAAAGCATTTTTTACATGCCATATAATAATATTTTTGCAAGATGTGTTGGATGGAAACATTAGCTTTAATCCATGCTGTCTGGAAATATATAATAAGATTTTTATTAAAAAAATTAATATCAAACAAACAATGTGTATGAGAATATAAAATGCATTTACCTTATGCCCTGAAAGATAATAATTATAAATAAAAAAGCATTAAAATATTATAAAATTTCTATATAATTTGATTAGTTGTTGGAGCAAAGATGAAAAATATGGCAGTACCAATTTTTAAGATCTACAGCTTCTTGTATCGGTGGATCAATAAGAATTGCCGAGTCAAACTCGGTGGATAATGCAACACCTAAAAAATTTTAATTGCAAGGAAAAAATAAAATATAAGAATAACTAATAAAATGTAAAAGCGTGATGAAGAAAAAAAACCATTATAGAAGTTGACTTTTAGCCAACAACACACAACTATTGGATAAGAATGTAAGGATTCAATAATTTGTTGGCTCTCGTTAGTAACAAAATTATTCCACATCGATAGTATAATTGTTTGTTGCCTAATATAGAAAAGAAATGTTAGGAAAGAGAGGGAACTTATCTGAGGTTTTACCAATTATAAAGAATAACATAGAATGTAAAATACTGTTTGTTGGCATGAACAAATTTTTGCACAGTCAAAAGTTTGCCATCTTTGTTGATTTCTTTCTTATCCAAGACTTCAACAACCAGAGCCAAAATATCTATCACTTGTAAAATATAACTATCATCAGATATAAGAGGAAAAAATAGTCAACGTTGTATAAAGAAATAGATAAAGGATCTAACCAACTGATTTTTCCTTGTCGTTTATATAGTTGATAAGATTCGTGAAAGGTGTTGTTAAATTTCACTGGGATGATGTTGTCATCATTTGGTACAGGTTCAATAATAGTGCGACTTGTAATTATCCACTGTATTTTTAAGTCTTTAGTTTGGTACTGAGGCAGAATTGCCTTCACAATGGCATTACAATTGATATATTTTTTATACGGCTGCAAAATATGACCAATTTGTTGAATATCATTGTTAAATATAATACCTTTAACCTATGATCCCTATTAATTATAAAGGAATTGCTAATAATAAAGTAAGAAAGAAAGAGGATTTTGAATGAAGAAAGTATAATTGTTATACCTCATAATCAAAAAAGGTAAACTTTTGTCTTTTCGATGGCGTGCCTGGTGATGTGCCAACATGTTGTTTTTCTTCAACAATAATTTCACATGACCACCATTGAGCACCAGGTAAAATATCCTTGATCAATAAACACTTTTCCATCCTAAAATAATTAATTTAATAAAATAATAAAGTAAAAATAAATTTTCTATATATGGAATGAAATTATATCAACTTGAACAAAACAATTAATATACCTTCTGATAGTTCTATACTTTATACTTTGACTAATTCAAATATTTCATAGAACACAATATTTCTTGTCTTTTGATCAAGCTTTGAAGACTCAAAAATTCATAGAATAATTAGAACCTTAACTGATTCAGGAGTTCGAACTCTTGACAGAGCCACATATAGCTGTCCATGTGAGAATACAGGCTGACAGAGATAAACTCCTACATAATCAAGTGTTTGACCTTGGGATTTGTTTATGGACATTACAAAACATAAACGAATAGGGAATTGTGTTATGACAAAATGTATTCCATTTTTTTTCATTCTATGAAGATTGCAAAGGAATTTTAAGTATAAAAACTAATTTTCTTTTGTGAGGTCCAAAGACAACTTCTGCAAAAATTGTATGGTCTTTTAATTGTCTACATATCAACCTTTTCCCATTGCATAGTCCCTCAGTTGGATTCAAATTTCTCAAAAGCATAATTGGGGAGCCTTCTTTGAGAAACAGTTTGTATGGAGGTAGGGGTTTAGGATTTAAAGAACTGAGGAAATCTTCATAATATGCTTGATGCCTTCAATTAACCGTTTTGTTAAAACTCATGTATGAATGGATGTTTCCTGACAATTTGTTAATCATTATGTCATTAATTTCGTCAACACAGCGGTTTGTTAGACATAATACACATCTATTTATCATTAGATATGGATAAGATGAATACAAGCTTAGGTTAGGGAAGACATTTTGAAGTAACCTGGTGAAGGTAATGAGGCATTAGAAACTTGTAATTTTAAACTGTTTAAAATAAATAAAATTGATAGTAAAAATATATAATGAAAAATTTGTTAACCTGTTAAGAGACTTATCCTTGTTATGATAAGGAATAACTAGTTGTTTTGGCAAGGATATTTGATCTTGCTCGTCAACTGGCTCATTGCCTTCTCTTACGCATAATAAAAATTCACAAAAAGCTAGATTTGACATAGCTCTCATATCTATCATCAAAGAGAATTTATGCATCTGTTGCCAAAGATGTGAATTTAGAAGACTTGAATCAATTAGTTATTGTCTTGTAGCTTGGTCAATAACTGGCAAGGTTTGATGAAAATCGCCGCCAAATACAACATTTTTTCCTCCAAAAGGTTGATTTTAGAGTCCATGATATCTTGAAGTAAATCATGAACTGCTTCAATGGCTTCTCGTTTTGCCATAGAAGCCTCATCCCATAAGATAAAACTATATTCAAATATCAGTTTTGCAATACTGCTTTGCTTACTTAACTGACAAACTTTTTTCTTTGAAAAATTAAACGGGATTTTAAATCTTGAGTGAGTTGTCCTACCACTAGAAAAAACTAATATTGCAACCCCTGATGTAGCAACAAAAATTGCAATATGTCCCTGTGACCGTAAATTTGCAAGGAGAGCTTGATATAAAAAAGTCTTCCCCATTCCACCAGGACCATCAATAAAAAAACTTCCACCACTTAAACCCAAAACATAATCCAAAATCAAATGAAATATGTATTTCTGCTCGTTATTCAACCTTGACTGTAATAATAGGTCTTCTGGATTAACTTGTATTTTTTTCTCACTTTGTATTTCTTTAGTTTGATGTTGGTGATAATCAATATCAAACTGATGATTAGCAAAATGGTAATCACTTAACCTTTTCCCCATTTGCTCCAAAGATTTATTAATATCTTGAAGGGCCATCTTTGTAATTTGATCAGATGTGCACGCACTATAGGAAGAAGCATATTGGTAGTAAGAACAAAGATCATCTTTAAATGTTTCCCAGAGTTTCTTTGGATTTGTTGGCGAACAATAAAACAGGAGTGTAGTAAATAAAAGTTTAAGTGACGCTGGCATTTGAAACACAACAGCTTCCTCTAATGTTTGTTGTATATAAAAATTAGATGCTAGCAATCCTAAATGCAACGTAACCTCGCTAAAATAGCTCCTTTTGTCACCATCAACAGTTAACAAGTCATCAAATGATGTCGGTCCTTTAACATGTGTGAGTAACAATCTTAAGTAATACCTTTCTCCTTCTTTAGGGTCAACAGTAACCAATCTTCCTATTACTTTCTTTTGACTTATTTCTGACCATGTTTTTGTCTTTCGATTCCAAATAAAATGTTTTGGAAAATCTTTATACAAATATTTCATCTCTTCTGCCTTTTTATTTGTCAAATTCATCTTGATAAATTCAATTAGCATTATTTTCGAGAAGTCAATTTTTCTTAAAAAATAAAAAAAATCTGCATTTCTGTTAAAGGAAATAAACTGCTAATCTGGAAGATGAACTTGAAGTATATAAACTGATGGATTAATCTCTGTTAGATGAAATTCACATATACGCCACAAAGCTTCAGAAGGTGAAATCCAACAAACTTCTTGAAAATTATCGATTTCATAAATATCAGCTATAGTCTCTTGATCAACAACACTAAAACTAATAAGATCATGGCCCTTAATGTCATATTTGTATAAGTACTTAACAAGCTTAACAGTTGAACACATTTCAACATTTATGTGACAATCAATTAGCATCAAAAGGTACGGATTGTGAGGAATTACCTATTATCAACCTCATGTCTGGAAAGTTTGACTTTCCTTCCATCATCTCTTCGTCTATAACATGGATAACTGTCTTCACCATGAACAGTGAAAGGAGCAAAATTCTTAGGATAATAGTTTTTGCACACACCATTTGTCATGCAAGGGCAATCTTTATTCATAAAACCACAAGGACCATGAATCATATGCTTAACAATAAGAAAATATAATCTTGAATTTTGATCAGTATTTAGTATTTTAGTAGATATGATTTGATCATAAGAATCTAGATTTAGCAATTTACAATGTGGCTTAAGTATCAGTAATAAATAAGCATGAGGAAATCCACGCTTTTGAAACTCAAAAACATAAACAAATGTGACCACATCTCCAAAGATTTGTTTCTTTGTCAACTGATTTTTAAGAATTTCAAATTTTGCTCTGAATACTTGACATGACCTGCATTTTAGACCGTGTTGGCACTAGGGGATGGGTAGACTTAATGCCACCAAAACCCATAGTAAGCCTAACTTTTCTATGTTCTACTAAAATTCCTGCATGACCCATTTGTTTATCTAACTAATCCCATCTACCTGCTTAACAGTTTTAATCTGTAACAGTTTTAGAATATCAATCTGTAATTCTAACATACATTATCTACTTATAATCTTCCAATCTATAATCATCTCATATTATCAACTGACATCATTCTCAATAACATAGCATATCCATACATGTATCATGTACATATGATTATAACAAACCATGGAGTAGCTAAAAGTATCTGCAAATTACATCATGTCAAAAAATTTACTTGACTGTTTATCCAAGCGAGTCTCAAAAGGCTTGGATTTCTCCCTCATACGATCTGTTAATCCTTTGAAATGATAATAGTGAGAGGTGAGTCTACAACACGACTCAGTGAGATATAAACACGCTACCATGCTTAAGAGGCTAGGTAACACAAGGCTAGCTTCACAATAATGGTTTGTGGCATTCTAAACAACAATACATGGTATCAATAATAAACAGGTGGAAATTTCAAATGCGGCAATCACATGAGTATCAATAATAAATCTCAATATGAATTGTTCTATTATAAAAAGAATCTGGTTTCTAAATTTTTTCTAAGTTCTGGGTTATTTCCTTGATAGAATTCCACAGGATTTCAATTTCTGAGTTCTATTTCTCATTTCTGAGTTCTGATTTTTTGAATTTCTTAGGAAGAGACAGAGGCATATTAGTACGGCATATCTCCCCTTTTTCAGAATCTAGACAAAGTTAGCCTAACCCTGCCCCTGGAAGCCTCTCCTCTCCAGCTAGGACCCATATTTGACCCATCACTGGCAAGTTACCTATGTGCACATGGTCTGATAATCTACTCTACTGGTTGGATATCCTATGAACTCATCAATCATGGTTAACAAGAAAAAATATGGTTCATCAAAGAATTGCAATTAATAGGTTCAACATAACAAGGGAATTAGAAGATGCAAAGAATCTGAATATCATCTAGCCAATGTGGTTTACAACATGCTAGACTCAACCACTTGGAGTCATATATCAAACAAGTCATACAGATTCGAGAACAATTCAACAGGTTGCAAGATAAAAAAAAGGATTTCTACACAATAGCATGATTATACTCACCTCGACTATCTCAAGGGTTCTTATCTCTATTCTAATCTTCTTGAACTTGAGAGGTACTAGGTACAACTTCTAGTTCTACTCCTCGTCTGCTTTCACAAGCTATTGGGTAACATGCATAAAAATTACATATACCCGCATTAGTCATCATTACATAAATCTCATTTTTTAACATATATCATTAAAAATGTATATTTTCTTCTATAATGGTCAAAATGGTTTCAAGCCAAATTTTCCCTTAAAAAGGAATTTGGGACTTCATTATGTCCAAATTTAGCTTACAATTCCGAATACTTGTTTTTTTATGTCTTGATTAGCTTAATCATACTTGAACCTATTCGGTTTAACTGATTTATCTGTGCAGGTCTCATTCGTGGAAGCATAACTTTTTCTACATAGGTTCAATGTTTCTCAAAATTTCCATACCTCTCATTAACACATAAATTCACATTTTTCCTTTTATGACCATTTTCTAATTCGGTCATTAAAGCTTCCAAATACCCCATTTACTGTCAGCTTTAATATTCTGTCATGAGTTAGACCCTTCCTGTCTTAAATCATTATAACTTATTCATTTCTCATCCAATTGATGTGATTAAAATCTCCATTTTCAATAGACTCATATGGATATCACATATCCAAATTGTGATTTTTATAAAGCTGTCCTGTTTCTGTTCTCTTCTTGTCATTAAGTTCAATAACACCCTTCACTTATTTAGCCATCTCTCATAGGATACTCATCCAATTAAAATTCACTTTATAAATCAATTAGATGACACATTTTCAAGCATTTCATAATAAGAACTTATCATCCAATTCCGACTCTAAAGTCCTCAAACAATTAACTTTCATTTCGTGTTTCAATCCCGTTGGTATTTTGAACTAGTTTCAATTTGGGACTTATCTCATTTGATTGGCTCACCCTAAATTAGTAAAAAAATATCAGGGATACAGTAGACACCTGTATCTACAACTTCCAAGTTTTTAGTTTCTCCCAATTCCCACGTTAAAGAACTCAAAAAAATGGATAAGGAGGACCTACGAATCTGCCTCCCTTGGCAGCTTTGAACTCCAAAACCCTAAGTTTTGGTTTAGCCCCAAATCAGCATAACAATGAAAATTTCCTAATGTTAATTTGTCATTACACATCAAAGATTAAAAATCCATCATCAAAATCATCAAACCCATAAATTTCATAAAATGGGTTTCATAGCCATGAAAAAAAAAAAGAGAAACTCAATTCCAATCAGTAGAATCAAATGTCGGGATCGAGGCTTACTGTTTTTTATTGACTTATCGGCTTGATTCTCCCTCACATTCTTGTTACAAAGCTTGAAAACTTTGAGAGAGCTTCCATGGTGAATTCTCGTAAGTAAGGAAGGAGGAGGAAGACAAGTTTCTGTCTTATTTGTAGTTAGCTTCTTTTATAAGCCACTTTGTTCATTATTTACAAAAAGCCCCTTTTGTACTGGTTCTTTAAAAACCGCTCGTACAATTTCTTGTGACAGCTGAAAATTTTCAAACATCATTAATTTGATGTCATCAAAAATTATAATTCACTGTCCTGATTTTAATGACATTAGTCTCAAATACTTTTTTTTGTCTGCTGTACCGGGTAGATTAGATACTGGGTGTTACATTCTCCCCCTCTTATTAAAAATTCGTCCACAAATTTTAGAAATTTACGTTATTGGAGAAACAACTGTGGTTATCTGGTTCTCATTGATTCTTCTATTTCCTATGTACATTCCTCAACTCTTTGATTCTGCCATTGGACTTTAATCATTGGAATCTCTTTATTCCGCAATTTTCTAACTTGTCTGTCCATGATGGCAATTGGAGTTTCTTCATAAGAAAGATTCTCTGTTATTTCCACTTCTGGGGTTTGTAATGCATGAGAAGGATTTGGAATGTACTTTCTTAACATTGATATATAAAAAACTGGATGCACGTAACTAGGATGAGGAGGCAAAGCCAACTGATATGACACATTTCCAACCCTTTCAAGGATCTCGAATGGTCCAATATATCTAGGATTTAGCTTCCCTCTCTTTCCAAATCTGACTACACCTTTCATAGGAGAGACTTTTAAGAAAACTTTATCACCTGGTTCATACTATACATCCCTCCTCTTAGAATCTATATAACTCTTTTGCCTACTAAAGGCCATTTTTAATCTTTCCTGTATTAGAGGAACTTTTGCAGATGTTTCTTGAATTAGTTCTGGTCCCTCTAATTGTTTCTCTCCTACTTCTGTCCAACATAGTGGAGATCTGCACTTTCTACCATACAATGCCGCATAAGGTGCCATCCCAATGGTGGAATGGTAGTTGTTGTTGTACGCAAATTCTATTAGAGGCAAATGACATTCCCAATCTCCACTAAAGTCCAAGACACACATTCTTAACATGTCTTCGAGTGTTTGGATGGTTCTCTCTGATTGCCCATCGGTTTGTGGGTGGAATGCTGTACTAAAATTTAGTTGTGTACTCATGGATTCTTCTAGTTTCTGCCATAATCTAGAAGTGAACTGTGTTTCTCGATCAGAAATAATAGACACTGGCACTCCATGATACTTCACAATATGTCAACATAAAATTGCACTATAAGTGGTTTTAACAGCTATAAAGTGGGCTGACTTGGTGAATTTATCGACTATAACCCAAATAAAATCATGTCCTTTAAGCGTTCTTGGCAATCCAACCACAAAATCTATGGCAATCCGCTCCCACTTCCATTCGGGCAGCGGCAGCTCTTGTAGTAGTCCAGTGGGTTTCTGATGTTCAAATTTGACTTGTTGATAAGTCAAATAGGTGGATACAAACTGAGCTACATCTTTCTTCATACCTGTCCACCAATATATACCTTTAACAACATGGTACATCTTGGTAGTTCCAGGGTGAACACTATAGGGTGCATAATGTGCCTCATGCATAATCCTTTGTCTTAGCCCATTTATATCAGGTACACATAACCTGTTACCACATTTCAATACCCCATCCACTATATTGAACTCTGTCACCTTACCATCCTGGACAGCTATTCTCAATTTGGCTAGCTCTGGATCACTGTCTTGGGCAGTTTTAATCTCATCAATTAAATTGGGCATCACCTGGAATTGAGC
>JAOTJB010026279.1:0-10612 GCA_027123815.1 Erythroxylum minutifolium
GGCACGATAGAGATGAGACCACCAAGTGGGGGACACATTTTTGAATTGTAAAGGATTTCATTGTATGATCTTTTGTAGAATCTCAGGAACGATATGCAAGACTGACGAGCCTTGTCAGTCTTACAGTTCTTTTTTAAAAACATGGCTGGTGATTGGAGGAAAAAGGTCATGGAGTCTACGGTTGGCTAATTTTAAATGACTCACTTGGGGTCACATGGTGCGGCATTGGAGTCGACGGGAACAAACTTTATTGATAGGCCTTGTGTAACTGTTGATGCTTCGACATAATGTCTTAGCAATCGATGATGCAAAAGAGATAGATCCTGCATCGAGTGGGGAGATTTGTGTTAAGCCCAAAGGAGATTTACTGGTGGCCTACATTTTTATAACATTCGGGTCAATTAAGGTAAGGTACCATGGTTTGAGTGAGTTAAAATGTTCAGACACAACAAATGAAAACCTTGAAGATGAGCATAACTCATTTATGGTTGTTGGCTTAATCGACGTAGGCTCAAATCGAAGGGAAGAGACTCATGGGTTCCTGCTAAAATCACAGAATTCTAATGATTCTTCAAACTCCAGTTAAGATACCACCATTGTGACTACCAATAGCTCAACAAATAGTTAGATACCCTGCAATAATTCACATTCCACTATTATTAAGCAAGCAACATTTGACTTATGAGTTAGTAGAAGCACTCGCTATAGAAAATTAACAAATAAAAAGGTAAAGAAAGGAACAAGAGTAGATTAATAGTAGTAGCCTCTTGTAGGTCCTACAAGTGAAAGAGTTCAAGTTATTTGTGGTAGAGAACAAGACATGACATTAAAAGATCGAAGAATTAGCGAGATAAATTTGAATTTTACCTTCCATAGATAAGAAAATAGAGATGGTAGGTCGATTAAAAAATCCTTATAAAGCCTACATAGGTAGTACTCTCCCACAATTCTTAGCGTTAGCAGGAGAAGATTCGTAAAAGTTGAAGCAGACCTAAAGAAGCTTAAGAAGGTAAGATGAACAAACTATAAGAAAATAAATGCTAGTGATACACCCACACCCACTTATTAATTTAAATCCAATTATAACATTTTCAAGAAATCATGAATTAGGCAATATTATTAATTGTATTATGGGCACAACATATTTTATGAATGTAAATATTTGAAAAGGTCAAGATGGAGTTCAATAATGGACTATATATGAGTGCAATATGCTACTGAGCTGAATACAGCTTTAGAAGAAACAAAAGGATGATTTTATGTCACTATGATCTAATTGAGCATATTAAAAATCTGAAATTGCTATGCAAACTATTGTTCTAACAATTCATTGAGTAGAACATTTATGTGTAAATTAAGTAAGAAGGTCACTTTTATAACATCCAAAGGTTAAAATTGGCACAGTATGAAATTTTATAAGAGAAATATCATAAAAAACAAAAAATATCCAACAATAAATAAGTCCATTAACTCTTTCATGTGCAATAATGGAACAATGAAGACGAGACATCAAGAGGCGTTTCAGAAATAGCATGGGAATATAACCAAACTCTGAGTTTAGGCTTATGCATTTTTACCAAACCAAAAAGTGTTACATGTCCCTAAATTTTTATAAGTTATTAATAAAAATTTGGAAGAAATGGACAAACTTACAGCAGAGACTTGTACAAATTGTTCATCATTTCTTGGTATGGTTAAAGTGACCACCTCCAAAGTAAACAAGCGTGTAAATCTGTAGAAAATAAAGCAAAAGATAGAATTTTGATATAATGAATTAAGAAGCAGAAAGAAATGGAAATGGAGATTGGATCTAAAAGTTGATAAAGTTACTAGCAGCTTTTGTGAATGGAACTTCCGATAGTCTTGTTTAACATGAAAAATATGCAACCGATGGGGATAAAGGAATAACAAAGCCTTCGAAGAAGTATATATGTAACAAATGCAAAGTACTATTTCTTCTTTTCCTTCAGTTAGAAAAAATGAAGAGAGTGATATAAAAGGGAAACGGTGGGTTAGAAACTAACTAAAATAGGTCTTGATTCTTCATCGTGACTACTATATAGGTGACTCCTTCTGCAAAGCTCAGCATAAAATTTGTCTGCCATAAAGTTTTCTACGTTTTAAAAACAAAAATTAGACAAACAAAAAGTAACCAAAAAATAGAGCGATTGATAAATTATGAGCTAACGTTTGTTCTTTATTTTGAACTTGTGGCTAATGGAACAAAAAGGAAAATGAATGATTATGAAAAACAAAAGACTGAGAAGTAGCTTGAAAAGGGTAAGAAAAATCTTATCTACAAAATTTGGTGGTAGTAATCACATGATAATGGAGGTTTTTCTTACAATACCAATCACTATGTTATCTCTTCAAAAAAGGCAAGCCTTTAAACTCTTTGCAACCTTCTTCACGTTATCACCTTTAGCTCTCAAAAACCATCCAACACAAGCATCATTTTAGAATATCTCTTATGATTAGGTAAAACATAACGTTAATGGCAATAGCTATTCCCTCCAGTAATAACATAATCTTGAAGATAGGGACAATAGAAACCTGATAGGCTTTTATCTGAAATTGAACATTTGGATTACAAATAAAAAACTTGACATCAAACATCAAATTGAAAAGGAAGTATTCATAATTATGATGGAGAAATGAGGCAGAAATACAGAAAACTTAAAACTTGACCTATGAAAGAAAATTAACAGTGAAAATACATAAAACCTCCACCTGCTTCAATAAGAGAGGGGTTAGTTTTCTTAGAAGCTGCAACACAACGTCATTTTTCTCATTGAGTCGATTACATGTTTATTTCTTACCCATTCCAAAAAAAATGAAGTAATATCAAGGGAAAGAAAGAAGGGAAGATAAGTTGAAAATCTTCTACTTTATGCAACAATTGAAAACACGGGGAAATAATATAGTTTAACGTTTGTGCCATGAATATGATGTCAAATTTTGGCATTTTGACTTACTTAAAGAGTTCTCGAGAGGGTGAACCAATAGATATTTCTCCATTTTCATATTAGAAACAAATAGGGAAAAAGAACAGAAAATAAGCACACCTATTATTGACCAATGTGGAATAAATATCCCTCTTAAAATATCAAGAAAACTAACAATATTATTTTTCTATCCTTTTAAGAATCAAAACGAAACTGGTATTGCTAAATCAATAATATTAGCAAAAAGTAGCTAGAGTGTAGGGGCAACAAAAATATTAGCAAAAAGTAGCTAGAGTGTAGGGATGGTCCAACTGTGTAAGTCGTTAATGATTTCAGATGGGGTAGACAATGATGATGAGGAAGGAGGTGTTGGGGCAGATGTTGGGACGTTAACAGGATTTGATCAACAGTGCAACCGTAGGGTTTGTGGAATTTTATGTATTTATAGTGTCCTCATCTTGAATTCAAAGTATTACAGTAAGGTTTATGGAACCAACAAAATAGTAACCTAGCTTTATAACTTGAACAACATCATGAAACCCATTTGCGAAATTGAACGGTGGACATTGATTAGTCAAGAAATTTTTTTTCACTAAATGGAATTTTATGCATTTATAAGACCTATATGCGATAGCTATACATCGTAAGCTTAGAGAAGCCATATCTTCTATAGATTTCTTAAAAAAGGAAAACTGTAGCCAAAGGCCAGCTTTAATAAAAGGAAACATCCGATAGTTCCTGTCACAAAAGGTAAACATTCTCACTAACCTTTTCTTCATCCATAAGTTCTATGTTATCATTTGAATCAATGTATTTTTCACGCAAGGCTAGGACGATTTCAGTGACCCCTTTCCAATTTAATTGCATTTGAGAGTCAGGCTGCAAGATAAATCTTTGAATCAAGCACTCATCGTGATTTGAAATATGAAAGCAATGCTTTATATACCGGTCATAACTATATCAATTGCAGATGATTATTTAGGCAAATCCCAAGTGTAATAAACTTATATGTCAGCTTCTGGATATATTAATTGCAAGAATGATTGTGCCTAATCAGAATATGATATTGTTTACTATTATATCACCATTGCATTTTGTAAGTATAACCACATTACCCATTTTATTGCAACATCGCCTATTTTTTTCTAAGTTGAAAAGCAATACAAAGATAATGGTAGATTGAGAGATGATAGTGTCAAAATTCATTCCCATCTGCAAACAAGGAAAAGTGAATATCAACAGTTTAAGCGTTACCCCTAAAGAAGTAAGCAGCTTAAAACAGCATGGAAAAAACTTTGAATGCTCATATTAGAATAGCTTTTTCTATTGGTGATCCAAAGACCTCAGGTTCTTTACCACCCTGCTAAAGATTATTACCAGTCTATCATGATCTAATTCTCTTAATTACTTCAAACTCTTCACAAACTATTGAGCGAAAAAAATCAGCGAAAAGAAGCAGAAATTAATAATGTCAACTTGCCTTCAAAATAAAAACAGAAGAGTTAAAAACCTTTACAAAGAACAAGTCGCATCAATGAAACCCACAAAACTATTGGAACATAGACACCATACCACCACCATCCTTTGTCATGTCTCCAAAGATAATCTCACACAAAAGTCCTAGATTCCCCAACGTGTCGTCATCCAAAATTTCAATGCTGTTATCCAGCACTAACCTACGTCAATTTTTAAAATTTCTAATTTTTGATCTTAAAAATTTTATTTAAAAAATTAAAATTTAAATAATAAAAAAGGAAAATATGTCACAGTGTCACACCTATGACATAAAACAATTTTTTTTATTTTTTATTTTTTATTTTTTTAAATTTAATTTTTTTATAAAATTAATGATAGCATAATTAAAATTAAAATTAAAATTTAATTTAATTTAATTTAATTTTTATTAGAATAATATTAGTACAATTAAAAAAATGAAAAATATAAAAAATAAAAAAGACTCACGAAATTTCATGCCTGTGATTTGTGTCACGTCCATGACACTTCTATCATAGGCATGACAGTTATATTTAAGTGATTGAGTCGCTTAAAATTTAAGCAAAAACTATGAGGTTTTATTAACCGAAGAGTTAATATAGAATAAGTTTAGACAGAGTATTCGCTTGTTCTCTATGCCGGCAAGCTATCCTCAAAAGCATCGATGTGTATGAGGTGACAGTTGGGAGACTAGTCCCATCGAACCTAGTAGCTCATATAGCACCTAAAACAGTCGCAGTAGAGCAATGGAGGATGGTCATTGCCAATCTTCCTACGAACTATGGTCTTTGGAGTGCTGTGAGTAGTGGACTTGCGAAGAAGCGATGATGATGTTGTCCTGTAGTGTTATTATGAAGTTGCAGGATGAGGAAAATAAGAGATAGGCCAACAGTTCTCTGTCCTCTGGTGACAAGGTGGTAGCAAGAGTGAGGATGGCCGCAGGGAGGAAGGATTGAATCTAACACAAAATTTAAAATAATAAAAAAACCAAATTGTTTAAATATATAATAAATAATAATTTAAATTTAGATTAAATTTAACATAAAATTTAAAATAATAATAGAATAAAAATTAACAGTAAAATTTCAATTATGCTAAAAGAAAGTCAATAAAATGGATTTTAATTTTATTGCAACTTTTTTCAACATCCTTTAAACATAATTCTTTATAGTTTAAATATTATTTTTAGCACATGCATAAATTATCTTAAGCAAAATTGCTTATATATAGTAACTAGTAATTCAATTTATTAAACAAGTTAATGATAAAAATAATAATTAGTTTTAACAATAATTATTAAAAAAATTTCAGTTAAAGTACAAGAGAAAATAAAGAACCTAAATATTGACAAATATAATTTTTTAGTGAGATTAAACATATTTAGTATTTTTTTAGGATAAAAATAGTCATTCATTTTTTAATAATAATAATAATTCAAAAAATTAATTAAAATTCAAGAAAATTTAATCTTCTCCATATCAACATGTGGATAAGATTGTCTTTCTACCTTTGATTTTAGTATACTTCATCTTTACCTTCCATTTAGTTACTTCGAGGGTTGTAGGAGTAACAAGCTTAAGTTTCAGCTCCTCACCAACGCAATAGGCAATCAAGACATTAAAGTCTCATTCATCATCCTGTGAATAATATGTCATCACCAGATTACTTTAACTCTAAAGGGAGTACATTCAGAGTCTGTTGAATTATGAAGACATTAGGAAGAAGAATGTACTCGTTTACTCCCCCTTCTCCTATATACCTTATGGAGAATAATTCTTTATTCAAGGCACTTGTCTTAACACTAGATGAGACTATGTACCTCTAGGAGACATTTCCAAGAAATTACTATGCTATTTATGTTTTCGAAAGTTCACTAAGTAGATGGTTAGGTAGGAATCTCTTAATGGTCATCAAACATAAACTGTCAGACCGATCCTGAGCTTCATAGGCTGCTTTATGAACTTTTGAGTTTATGGATGTAGGTGCAGATGGCCTATGTATCTATATGGCTATATTAATCTCAACTATTTCCATATCATTCAATTCATCCTCTATCCACTTCTTTGTATTGAAACTGGTCAAGGTTTCAATGATGACATTGATTTTATTGACCGAAAAGGTGACTTTATAGTAACTTTAATTAGATCAGCACAACTATAGGATAACAGTGTTAAGTCAAGAGGACCTTACGATGATTAATTTTGATGACAATCGAATAATAATAATGTTAGAAATAAATGAACTAGTTTGATGAGTGCGTTAAGTGTGCAGAAGAAAGCAAAACACAGAAGCAATCTATAGAAGAAGTGGAGTATATAGAAGAAGGAAAAACACAGAAGAAGTAGAAGATATAGAAGAAGTGCAAAAACACAGAAGAAGTAGAAGATACAGAAGAAGCACAAAGACACAGAAGAAGTAGAAGATACAGAAGAAGCACAAAGTACAAAAGAAAGCAAAACACAGAAGAAGAGGAAGATATAAAAGAAAGAAAAACACGGAAGAAGCGTAAAGTACAGAAGAAGCAAAACACAGAAGAAGCGCAAAGACACAGAAGAAGTAGAAGATACAAAAGAAGTAGAAGATATAGAAAAAGCACAAAGTACAGAAGAAAGCAAAACACAGAAGAAGCAGAAGATATAGAAGAAAGCAAAACACAAAAGAAGCGCAAAGTACAAAAGAAGCAAAACACAGAAGAGAAAACGCAGACGATACAAAGCAGAAGATACGCGATTACGTTGAACAGTTAGTTAGTTAGAGTTAGTTACAGAACTCAACCAAATAGCGGTTATCAAGACTCAAGAAGCAGTTATTAAGATTCAAAGAAGTAGTTATCAAGAATCAAGAAGCAGTTGGAGACTTAGACTATAAATAATAGTCGTAGTCGAAGATTAAATAACATTTCTGAAAACTTTTGATCTTACATCTTTGAGCTTTCAAGTGTATACTTAGAAAAGAAAAAACTTTGTAGTGCGATACTAGAGAGTTAAACCTACTATAACAATAGCTCACAATATCTTTCTAGTGAGATAAAGAAAAGGTTAAGAGGCTAAGATAGCTGAAAGAATACTTGGTGTAAGAGACTTGAAGAGGCTTTAGAAGGAAGAAAGAATACTTGTAATTTGTTGAAGTATAGTGAATACTCATACAAATTCTAAGGACTAGACGTAGCCCACGATTTGGGATGAACTAGTATAAAATCGCAGTGTCTATCTTCTGTCTCTCAACTTATTCTATTTTTTTAAAATAAGTATATAGAATTTATTTGGAATTTAACTCATAATAATTTTCATATAATGATTTTGATATTCTTTTAACAAGTTAGAGAAGTTCTTATCAGAAATATTAAACATTTTGTATTCACGAAAAGAATACACAATTCAACCCCCTTGTTGTGTTTATCGTATATTGTACATAATTTCTATATTAACGTGTGATTTACTTCAATTGGTATCAGAGCTCGGTTTCCAAGAGCCACCTTTACAAAGTGAGGACAAAAATACATGGCTAAATCACAAGTTTTTGTAGCTGAAGGTGCCTACGTCACAAGACCTCCTACATTCAATGGTGAAGATTATTATTATTAGAAGGACAGGATACGACTCTTCATAGAATCCACATATATTGATCTTTGGGATATCATCGAGAATGGACCGTATGTACTAATGGATGATGAAGGAAATACCATTCCTTGTAATAGATGGTCAGCTAATCGCAAAGCCAAATTTCAACTAAATTCAAAGGCCAAGTTCTTTTTGAGTTGTGTTTTAAGAAGAAGTGAGTATGATAAAGTTCATGGATGCGAAACTGCGAAGGAGATGTGGGACATTCTATCCATCGCACATAAAGGTATAAACTAGGTGAAAGAGTCCAAGATCAGTAGTCTTGTACATCAGTATGAGCTGTTTAAAGTGACAAAAGACAAGTCTATTAATCAGATGTTTGGACGATTTCAAACTATCGTTAATGGACTTAAAGCTCTTGGGAGAATCTATGATAATCAAGACCATGTGAGGAAGATTCTCAGAAGTCTATCGAAAAGATGGAGACCTAAAGTCACTGCAATATAAGAAGCCAAGGACTTGAGCAAAGTAAAGCTAGATGAATTGCTAGGTTCTTTAAAGATACATGAGGTAGAGCTTGATGCTGAGGAAAAACCTAAAAGAGACAAATCTATAACATTAAAGGTTGGTCAGAAAAATCACATGACTCAGAGAAATAGAAGTTCTTCTTCAAAAGCATTAAAGATAGAAGAAGTCAAGAATGATGATACCAGTGAATCTGACCAAGAATCAAGTGAAGATGATGACGAATTATCTTTCATTTCCAGAAAGATCAGAAGGATGTGGAAAAAGAAAGAAAAAGGAAATAAGAATTTTTCTTTTAAGAAAAATAGCAAAAAAGAAGTCAAGAACGACAAGACCTCTATCGTTTGCTATGAGTCTAACAAACTAGGACACTAAAAGTCTGAATGTCCGTTGCTTAGAAAAGAATCGAAGAAGAATAAAGGAAACAAAAAGAGTATGATGGCAATTTGGGAAGATTTGGATTCATCCGAATCTAATTTTGACTCAGAAGCATCAGAACAAGCAAATATATGCTTGGTAGTCAAAAAAAAAGGTGACGATGAGGTAACTTCTAACTTTAATGAACTTCAAGATGCATATTTAGAATTGTTAGAAGATTTACATGCTATACTAAAGCAGTATAGATCCCTTAAAAGGAAGTTTTTCAAAAACTTGAGGAACACGGAAGTGTTAGAAAAGGAAAATGTCTGTCTTAAGAAACAACTAGACGATATGAAGAAAAAGTTTCTATTGATAGATCTGAGAAAATTAGTCAGTTAAAACAACATTCTCTTTCAGTAGATTTATCAAACTTCACTGAAAGTACAAAGAAAATGAATGACATGCTTAGAAATTATCGACACCCTAATGATAAGAGTGGTCTAGGATTTATGAAAAACAATAGTCATTACAAAAAGAAGTTTGATCCTTATAGAAAGAAAATTCATCAGTCTTCTTTTTATTCTATGAATATTTCTAAGACTAACCCTAAAGAACCCAAGAAAATCTAAGTACCTAGAAAGGATATAATATCTACTGTAGATCTCCTTCCTTAGAAGAAGCAGCTAGCACCAATGGTATTCGAACAGTGGATGCTCGCGACACATAACGGGAAGAAGGTCTTATGTTCCTAGATCTTCAAGATAAAAAGGGAGGATCAGTAACTTTTGGAGATAACCAGCAGGGCCAAATAGTCAGAATTGGCAAAATTGGTAAAGATTCCTTTGCACGTATTAATAATGTTCTGCTAGTTAAAGGTTTAGAACATAATTTGATTAGTGTCAGTCAATTATGTTATTCTAGTTTTGAAGTATCTTTTAATCAAAACTCTTGTGTAGTCAAAAACAAGGACGGTTTTATATTCTTCTCTGTCAAAAGACTAAACAATTTATATAAGATCAATTTAGAAGATTTACAAAGTCAAAATATTTCTTGTTTTATATCAACGGATGAAGAGAAACTGACCTAGCATAAGAAGCTAGGTCATGTGAGTTTTAAACATATTTCCAAGTTGATTAAATAGGATTTGGTAAGAGATTTACCAAAATTAAGTTTTAACAAAGATTTCTTTTATGAAAGTTGACATAAAAGAAAACAGATTAAAACTTTTTTCTTCTGAAAATGTTGTAACTTCTTTTAGAACTCTAGAGTTGTTACATATAGATTTATTTAGTCCAACTAGGACATTAAGTCTTAGCGGAAAGAAATATGGTCTTGTAATTGTTGATGACTTCACTAGATTTTGTTGGATATTATTTTTGTCACATAACGACAAAGCTTTTAAGTGTTTTAAAGTTCTTTTCAAAAAGTTACAAAATGAAAAAGGAATTTCTATTACTGGAATTATAAGTGATCATGGTGGAGAATTCGAAAATGAAAAATTCAGAATATTATGTGAAGAGAATGGAATTTTTCATAATTTCTCTGCTCTTAGAACTCCACAACAAAATGGAGTTGTAGAAAGAAATAATAGGACGATTTAGGAAATGGCAAGAACCATGCTATGTAAAATGAATCTTCCCAAGTATTTCTGGGTAGAAGCTGCAAATACAGCTTGTTATATTCAAAATAGAATACTTTTGTGACCGCTGTTAAATAAAACTCCATATG
>JAOTJB010026289.1:0-22895 GCA_027123815.1 Erythroxylum minutifolium
AGGAGAGGATAGCGTAGTGAGAAATTAAAGCTGTAGCGAAGGAGTCGGTAATATCACTATCTTGTTTATGTTTATTATTATCCTTATACCATATCATGTATAAATTGGCATGATGATTTAGATATATTGCTTCTGCTGTAAATAAGATTTCTAAAAAGTTTTGAAATCTACCAGTTCTCCAAATATGACATGCTTTCTTTTCCAGATCCAACAGAAGTGACTATAAGTGAGTATCTGCCTTATGTTGCACCTCCACCGTACTAACCCAAGATCCCTTTCCCTCAATGATTACAAAAGAAGAAGTTGGATGATCAATTTGCAAAGTTTGTTAAGAAGCTAAGGACACTACAGATAAATCTCTCGTTTGTTGAGGCTTTAGAACATATGCCTAAATCCGCAAAAAATTTAAAGGACATTTTATCAAAGAAGCGTACTTAGGAAGAAAATCAGACGGTAGTCCTAGCTGGTACTTGCAGCTCTATAGTCACCAACCAAATGCCTTCAAAATTAAGAGATCTAGGAAGTTTCACAATACCTTGTGTTATTGGTGAACTGGAATTTACGAAGTGTTTATGTGATAGAGGAGCTAGCATCAATCTTATGCCTTTATCAATATTCAGGAAGTTGGGACTTTGAGAGGTTAAGCCTACATCAATGTTAATTCAATTGGCTGACCAATCCATTAAAAGGTCGTTGGGAATAATGGAAGATGTTTTGATGCGAGTAGATAAATTCATTATTCTGGTATATTTTGTGGTTTTGGATTTTGAAGAGGAAAAAAATTGTCCACTAATCTTAGATCGACCACTTATAAACACCGAAAAGGCTATAATTGGTGTTCACAAAGGTAAATTGACACTTCGAATAGGCAAAGATCAAGTTGAATTCAATTTTCATAAGGCCTTAAAGAATCCAACAACGAGTAACGCATGCATGAGAGTTGAAATCATGGATCAAAGTTTCTGAGAACAAGTTGAGAGCCGCATAACAGAAGTGTAGTCACTAGAAACAGAAGTTGACAATGAACACCAATTTTCCAAATTTAAAGAAATGATGAGATGGAGGAGGCAGATGATCCAATAGATCAAGAGAAATTAGTTTGAACCGAAGCACCCATGCCACCATCTTCAGAGAAACCTCTGACATTAGAGCTCAAGCCTTTACCTACACACCTCAGGTACACCTTTCTTGGTGAAGGCCAAACTCTTCCTATAATAATTTCTAACCAATTCAGTGCAAAACAAGAAAGTAAGGTGCTAGAAGTTGTGAGGAAGCAGATGAAAGTTGTTGGATGGCAGATTACTAACATTCGAGGAATAAGCCTGAACATCTGCATGCACCGAATAAACTTAGAGGAAGGATGTAGAATAGTGCGAGAGCATCAACGAAGACTAATCCTAACATGAAGGAGGTGATCAAGAAGGAGATCATAAAACTCCTAGATGCAGGGATATTTTATCCCATCTCTAACAATGAATGGGTCAGCCTAATGCAATGCGTACCTAAGAAGGGAGGAATGACGGTGATTGAGAATGAAAGTGGATAAGTGATTTCAACCATAACAGTCATGGGGTGGAGAGTATGTACAAATTATCATAAACTCAACTCAGATTATCATAAACTCAACTCAGTGACTAAGAAAGCTTACTTCCTCTCCCATTTATAGAAAGATCACTAAGAAAGGGCAGCTAGCCATTCATTTTATTGCCTTTTAGATGGATATTCGGGCTATAATCAAATTTTCATCTACCCTAATGATCAAGAGAAAATTACATTCACCTGTCCCTTTTGAACCTTTACATATAGACGGATGCCTTTCGGACTTTGCAACGCTCCAACAACATTTCAGATGTGCTTGATGTCAATATTCGCTAAAATGATAGAGGACATAATGGAGCTATTTATAGATGACTTTTAAGTCTTTGGAGATTCCTTTGATTCATGTCTAAATAATTTGGCTAAAGTTCTTCAAAGATGTGAAGAATCACACTTAGTATTAAATTGGGGGAAGTGTCACTTCATGGTGTAAGAAGGGATCGTTCTTGGATATAAGATCTCACATCAAGGATTCGAAGTTGACAGAGCGAAAACAGAGAGTGTGAGGATGTTTCGGCTATGCAGGATTTTACGGATGGTTCATCAAGGATTCTTCATAAATTGTACGACCTTTGACCAACCTCTTAAATAAAGATGTGCCCTTCGTGTTTGATGATAATTGTATGTCTGCGTTCAACACTTTCAAATAGGCATTAATATCAATGCCAATTCTATCACCACTAGACTGGACACTTTCGTTCAAAGTTATGTGCGATGCGAGTGACCAAGCTATAGGTTGCGTGTTGGGCCAAAGGAAAGATAAAAAAAATGCATGCAATCTACTATGCCAGTAAAACTCTTGCAGGACCCCAACCGAACTACACCAATATAGAAAAGGAGTTACTCGCAGTAGTGTACGCGTGTGATAAGTTCCGACAGTACCTGTTGGGTTCAAAGGTAATTGTATTCACGAACCACCTGATACTAAAATACCTTTTCAATAAGAAGGATGCAAAGCCAAGGCTCATTAGATGGGTGTTTCTTTTACAAGAATTTGATTGGGATGTGAGAGATAAAAAGGGAGCACAGAATGTGGTTGCAAACTACTTATCTAGACTTGAGGGAGGGGAATACAAGCCAAGTAAGGACATTAACAAAAATTTCCCCGATGAAACTTTGATGTTACTCGAGAGCTTAACTACTCCATAGTTTGTAGATATCGCTAATTATGTTTCCAGTGGTAAATTCCCATCAGCTCTCTCTTACCAATAGAGGAAGAAATTTTTGCATGATTATAATCGATACATATAGGATGAGCTAACCTTATATAGAGTCTGTGCAGATGGATTAATGCGACGTTGTGTTCTAGACAAAGAAATGTTAGACATCCTTAAGCAATATCTTGAAGGGCAGTATGTTGGGCATTATGGGGCCATCAAAATGGTAGCTCAAATACTAGAGAGTGGATTTTACTATCCGCAATTATTTAAGGATGCGCAGATCTACGTGGCACAATGCGATCAATGTCATAGGATAGGTAACATCTCCAAAAGGAATGGAATGTCGTTATCTAATATTCAAGAGGTAGAGGTCTTCGATGTTTAGGGCATTGATTTTATGGGTCCATTCCCATCGTTAATGGGGAACATATAGATGATGCTTTATGGGCCTATAGGACAACATTTAAAATACCCATTAGAATAACTCCTTACAGATTTGTGTATGGGAAAGCTTATCATTTACCGGTCGAATTAGAAAATAGAGCATATTGGGCAATTAAAGCAATAAATTTCGACTTGAAGCAAGCTAGCGAAAAGAGACTTCTACAACTGGAAGAGCTTAAAGAATTTTGTTTCAAGGCTTATAAGAATGCCAAAATTTACAAAGAAAAAGTTAAGAAATGGCACGATGCTCGTCTCAAGCAAAAGGGATTCAAAGTAAGAGACACTGTTCTATTATGTAATTCCTGGTTGAGGCTATTTCCAAGAAAGTTGAAGTCTAGATGGAGTAGACCATTTACAGTTATTCAAGTCTTTGATCATGGTGCTCTCAAATTGGAAAATGCTAACAAGGAGACTTTTAAGGTTAATGGGCATCGGTGTAAGTTGTATCATGGAGGAACAATTCATCAAAATAAGGAAGTGATTTCCTTATCTCTGAACAATTTAAAATGCCTTCCTGGATCAAAGATCAAGCTAAGGACCCTAAACCAACAAATTTAGATTTTGTTTGAAAAAGTTTGGGATAGTTAGATTAGTTTAAATAAACCATGAGTGAGGCATGCGAACTCTCACCTACAACACCATCACCACCTCCATCCCTTTGAGATTTTTTGTCTAACCCAAATTAATTTTCCTTTCCCACATTAGCCTTCAGTTCTATTTTGTCTTTATGTTTATTTTCATTTTTATTTTTAATTATTTATATTTATTGTTCATTTTATCTGTTCTTTGTTACTTTAATTTTTGTCTTTCCATTTTATTTATGTGCTTATCTATACCTCCTTCTCACATTGAGGACATTGTGTTGTTCAAGTGTGGGGAGGGATTATGTGTTTTATTTTGGGAATGTGATTTTGCATGTTGTATGATAGTATTAGGTTCCATTGTGTGAAGTGTGTGAATGTGTCAATGGCTTAGATTGAGTGAAATTCATTTAATTTTGGACATAGTCTATTATATTTTGAATGATCATTAACCTACAAAATTAGTGAATTAGTGAATTAGGGGGCCTTTGGATGACTATACAAGCTAATTAGGACTTAGTGTAAATTTAGCACCCTCTATATTGTCACATTCATTCATAATTTGAGGTCTTTTAGGTTAGGTAGCTTAACTAGCATTTTTTATGGAAACGAATAGCCAAAAGCAACAAGGTAGGTAATAAAAAAGATAAAATAATAAATAAAAAATGTTTTCTTTAGTAAATCACTATTCTGCTGACCTTCGGGGTATGAATAAAGTTAGTAGCTAGTTGAAAACATGATGTTGTTGAGTAACCGGATCAACACGCATCACAAATGTGTGCCTTTGCGTAAAAAGGCTATAATGACGTTTCACCAAAGCTGTTTCATAAAATTATTTAGTTAAGTAACCGGATCAACATTCATCACAAATGTTTACCTCCGAGTAAAAGACTAAGTATAGGGTAAATAAAAATAAAATAAAATAAATGTGCTTTCTATTAAAAACCTATCGAACTTGTAATACGCTTGAATTTTCATGAAAAATGTACTTAGGAACAGTTACAAAGCCTAAGGGACTGAAAAATTATTAATGTGTGTGTACAATAGAAAAGGGTAAATAAATTAACACTTAGGTCTCGATTAAGTTGTATATTTAATTCAAGCCCCTAGACACATATTTTTTAATTAATGGTTTGACATAATTGAAGGATTAAGTTTTAGATTAAATTTATTTCATGAAGTTAGAGCCATTGCCTTATTATTGCATTATGTGTTATGAGTTTTTGTATGTTTTGTGGTTTTGTTTTCTTGAGGACAAGCAAGCGTTTAAGTATGGGGATGTTGATAGTTGTGTAATCGTATGTGTTTTAGGGTTGAAATTGTTATTTATTTAGTGTGATTTTGAGTGGTGTATGTGCATTTAGGGTGTAATTATGTTAGTTTGTGTGTTTTAGTGTTTTTATAGGTTAGATTAAGTCTTTGAGCTTAAATGTTATATTTTTCATATGCCATGATGCATTTGTTAGTGTTTCAGGGTAAACGGGGAAGAACAACGAAGATTCGAGGAGTTTCGGCCTAAAGCCATAGGCCACGATCGTGCATAATAGGCCCCGATCGTGATAGAAAGGTTAAACAGTAGGCTATGATAGTGGCAGGTACGGCCACGATCGTGCCCTACATCGGGCTGATAGAAAAACTCAATTTTTGTGAGATTTTATGGATCGTTTCGACCCCGAATTTGACCTAGGACTTTCTCAAAATAAATAGAACATGATGTGATAGCCACCGGGGGTCTGAAGAGAGATTAGGGAGTTATATAAAAGAGCGAGATTTTGTCAAATCTGAGAGAGACCTAGAGAGAGATCAAGAGATTGAGGAAGAAGACGAAGGAAGAGAGAAACGA
Organism: Erythroxylum minutifolium; assembly: GCA_027123815.1. NCBI lineage: Eukaryota > Viridiplantae > Streptophyta > Magnoliopsida > Malpighiales > Erythroxylaceae > Erythroxylum > Erythroxylum minutifolium. The sequence goes on from JAOTJB010026289.1 coordinate 5,625, forward strand.
AGATGTGCTAGATGCAAAGTACTTCCCAGAATAGGTGGTTTCCTGTCTTCGCCGCTTCCGAGATTTCATTCCCAACAGTATTTCCATTTATTTCAGTTTTATTTATGTATAGAATTGAAATAGGTGTGAGATTCGTTATGTTGAATGTTAAGTTTACGTTTATACTCACCTTCAGATTTTGACTCTTGAGACTAATAAAATTTATTTGATTGTGTTTTTTATTGAGTTGATTGTGATTTTAATTCTGTTCTTAATAATTATGTAACAAACTATGAGGGTGAGCCAGGTAAAAATCATCAATTTAGGCTAATGAGAGTTAGGTGAATCGATAGGTAGAGAATTGAATCAAACCTGTAGAGTCGTGTAACGAAAGATTGAGCATAGATTCCAGGTAGGTTAATAGGCAAGTTTAGAACTAATTTAGGTTTTGGATCAATTACGGATCAAGAGATTGCAATTCTCATAATTTGAATTAGGGATTACTAATTAGGGTTAAGAATTATAACTTGAGAGAGAGTAATTCACCCTAGGATCACCTAGACCCGTTAATTCAATAATTGCATAATTCATTAGGTTTTTTTAGTTTCGAATTAAAATCCTCTTTCTCTCCTTTGGTAACTTCTAGGTCGATTTTGGGTTTGACTATGATATTACTATTTTGTTTACTCTTTGACATTTTCATTTCTCATATTTGATTATTGATTGATTTAATTTTTGCATTAGTTGGTTAATTAGATTTATTGCGAACTTGGCTATCTTAGATTTTAGGAGTAGTTCCCTTCCTCGTGGAATCGATACCTTAGATACTATACGAATGACCCGTGCGCTTGCAGTAATTACCAAGGTCGTAAATAGTAAAACTTAGCGCATGTAACCTTGAGCGAACAAAGCTCTCAACTTCGGGAGACCCATGGAAGGATAGTTTCCCAATACTAGTTCGGAGGTGACATCAACACCGATAACTAGATTAAGCATTCCTTCCTTGTATTTGGTATTTCTTTCTCTTCTTATGGATTGATTATGTTATCTTATGCATATGGATTTAGGTTTTGTGTATGAATGATCGTATTATCATATAGTTCGATTGTTTGTTTATAAACTGATAGCTAGAATTTTAGTATATTTTGTAATTGTTAGGTTGAGATTCATTTGTAGCGACTAATCGTTCATAATCATTAAGAATAACGTAACCTAGGTTGAATGACCTGAGCATATATGGTTTTTGTTTAGATTGGTCTATTTTCTAATTCGCAATGTAGCAGTCTAATTAAATTTAAAGATCGTATCATAGGTTATTCCGTGGCTAGGTTTAATTAACGAGCGTCTCTTAATTAAATACAACCTAAGGCAAAACTGAGGTTAATAGAGCTTGTTGTTAATCTACCATCAATAGTTCGATGAGAGGTAAAAGAACATAAAATCAATGAAATATGTCTAATTGGGTGTAGGATGAGACTAAACCAAAGAATCAGATCTCTAAAGAATTCACCACCTTCATCATTTTTACATGTTTTCTTTAACTTTCTTTTGTTAGTTTTTTTTCTTATTTTTAAACCAAGTCAACCCCCCCCCCTCCCAAACCTAAACAGTGATTAATTTCATTTCAAAAACTAACTGAACACTCTCTGTGGGCTATGGTCAATTTTGGCTTCGTTGCTAGGGAGTGGTGTTTTAGTTTTAGTTTTTGATTTTAATTGATATTTTGTACAAATTTGCTTGCAATTTATGTCTTTTTAGTTGTTTCTTGATCTTTTCAACTTTTTTTAGTGTTTATTGTGTTAAAAAAATATTCATAGATGGAAGTAATTTTTACTATAACCCATATTTCTAATCTTATAACTAAGTTTAGACTAATCAAACAAAATTTAGTTATGGATGGGATAATGTTGTGCCCAAATAAGTTCTAAAAATATCTAGGCTATCCTACTCACAAGTATACGAGGTAGTTGTAGTGATTACCTAGGGTCGTCTCTCACAAAGGTAAAATTGGTCCACTTAAATTAAACTTGAACAAAAGCAAAAATAAAAACATATGCAATCCTAAACATTCTATCCTGACTTGTTCAGTGAAGACTTTAAAGAAAATGACAAAGTATGTTGAAAAGTAAACAGAATCAACTGAAAGCAAAGATGAATAGATTAATCAAAAAGGACTTTTGAGAATTAATTTTGCTAATTTAATCTCCTGTGCATGATTAAAAGGAATGATCGGATAATTGTTTTACTAAAATTAATAGTTGGATTATATGATCAACTCAAATAATGGAATAAATCTAGCTTTCACATTCGACAAGTTATTACTGAATTAATTATGAAAACCTAACTATTAATTACCACTTAAGTTAATATATTTCTAATTTGTAACTTAAGTGTATATAGTTTCAAGTTCTATATTAAACTTCTCCTATCAGTCCTTCGTTTAATATTAAAATGATGCAAAGTTTGGTCATGCTATTACATCCATCTAGCCCAGAAACCATAGCAATATGATAAAAATAATAATAACTCAATCATGCATAATCAACTAAAATAACTACATTAATTCTTAAGAAAATATATCATCCCATCATAGATGTCATAAGAGTCATCATCATTAAACACTTCAATCTCACCTTTATTAGTATAAGTGAAGTATTTAAGTAGTAAACCAAGTAAATAACCAAGATAAACTATCAAAAGCTACAGAGTATGGGTTCAGTTAAGCTAACAGAATAAGAAATCTAATAAACAATAGTGAACAATGCAACAAATAAGGAACAGAGTAAGCAAAAAAAGGTTGTCGCATGAATGAGTCGTGGTGGTCTCCTACAACTCTTATTCCTTTTTCATTAGCTTTCGCCTTCTACTTTTAGTTGATGTTCACTAATACATCTGAATGCTCCTACTGCCTTAACCTCTATTCTTCTTCTTCTTCATCGTTTTCCCTATTTCTCTTCTTATCTTCCCTTCTTTCCCTCTACCCCTCTCTTTCTAAATGTGCTTATCTATGTAGAATGAAGAATGAAGAGTGGAATGAAAGATGTGGCTGCCACCCTACTATCCTTTCTCTTTGTAGCCTTGTCTAGGTTTAGGTTTTTGTGCCCCTTCAACCTATAGTTGCCACATAATAAAACAAAAGGATTAATATAAGAATTTAGATGGGGGTAAGTATGGCAGTCATAGGTGTTACTCATTGTCACCCCATCTAGTCATGGTCACGGTGGTGGCATCTTTAGTCACCATTATGACTAACTTGCCATGGTGGTGACACTGGTGACACCTTTAATCACCACCTTTCTTTGTTTTCTTCTTTTCCTTTCATACAAATTTATGTCAACTTTCCCTTCAACCTTCATGCAAAACTCACAAAATAATCCAGTTAACATTCATGCAATAGTCACACCATTTCCACTGAATTTATCTCACATTTAGATCAAAACACAAGGATTTGTAACAAAAATAAGATATAGAGAAAATTAAAAGCAATAGAAACAAGACACAACAATTCCCCCACACTTAAACTATGTTTGTCCTTAAGCACAATAAAGCACACTAGACTATAAAAGAAAAAACAATGAAAATAAAAATTTCCCAAATAATAGTCAAAGATATCAACGATCATTTCAATAAACACAACCTAAGAACTTGAAACTCATGATACTCTATGAACAAGCTATTCTTCACATATTTAGCCAAGATCAACAAGCACTTCAATTCAAAGAATCATCAATAAGTGTGAGATATACTCATTCCACTTTCCATCCTCTCAAGCATTTAAAAGTAGGGTATATTTGCTCATCATTCATTTTATATAAGGCATCTAACATAAGCTTGCTTACTAATATAATCTCCACCACTCATATCAAATACAAACATCAATCTAAAGGTCTTTATTTTGGTTGTAATGGGGCTGGGTTAAAGGTAGGAAAAAAAAGTAGTATCACCGTTTAAAACCACAAAACAAATTGAGCATTTAAAGTAATATAAATAATAAAGCATAAAAAATTCAATTATTTCCTTTCAAGTTAACAAAATTAGCACTCCCCTTTTTATGTCTCTCCTCTTTCCTTTCATTTTTTCTAATCTTATCTTCCTTCCTTTTCTTTTTTGTTTCGTTTCTTTTCTTTTCTTTTTTTCTTTTCTTTTTTTACTTTTAATTTATTTTTTAAATTATTTATTTATTTAAAACAAGGAATTTAAGAGAAGAAAAATATAGAGGAGAGATAAAATTTTCTACAACCATACCCATACCTATTGCAATGGTCAACTATATGCTATGATTCCCCCACACTTATTCCCTAAACCCAGTTATAACCTTTCAAATGCTCAACTTGCCCTTATGATAGGTGTAATGAAGATGGTAAACATCAAGGTCAAGGCTCATATTTGGGTTTAAAGAAAGAAAAGGTCTCATGTTAAGCTCAAAGGGGGTTCATTAAAGGTAACATCATGGTTGCCTTTTAAGAAAAAGGGGTAAATCCTAATTGCCTTCATCATTTTAACATTTTCAGAAGATTATTTGATCTCAACTAGTATTTGCAAGCAAGTTCTAGAGTTCCTTAATCATCAAAGAACACTTTCAACAAAGAATTCTTCAATTTGGTGTTTAATATTTCAAAAAGGCTCAATTTCTTACTAAATGAAAAGCGTCATTCATCTATCACAACAAGCTAATGTCTTTTTAATCGAAGTCAATCAGTCTAAGCATGCAAGTGTAGTCGTTCACTCATTTTATGCATTTCTAATCCAAATGAATTCATTTAATAACCATGCATCTCTAACTAGTAAATGGGAAAACAAACACATAACACACAAATAAGAAATTTTTTTAGTAATACTCCCCCCTATTTGAACATCACACTATTCCTAATGTGATGCAACTAAAAGAAATTAAACTAATAAGCAGTAAAGAAAGGGACAGAAATCTGATGCAAATATGGGGGTGATCATTGTGTTGATTTGATGTGGAACGTGGTGTATTGCGTCAAGGAATGAAGCATAACTATAAGGGAAATGGATAGAAGAGACAGTAGAGTAGGCCTACACAAACAAAGAAGACAAACTAAGTTAAAATTCACTAAGAAAACTAACAGGAAACAGATAATCGAAAGTCAAACAGAAATTAAATGGGTTGCTTCTTTAATGTCTTGTAGTTGGATACCTTAATGGTCATACTCAAGGTGGGTCACTTAAAGTGTTTGATTCCACAGTTTCCTCCTTTTCATTTGAATGTGTCTCCAAGAATCTTCCAAATAATTCCTCTATTGCATCCAATAGCAGTTGGCATCATTCATCACTCTCCTTAACCCAGTCCAGCTTCCTTTCTTCATCTTGCTATAAGGAAAAATGAAAATCTGCAGCATTAACTTGATCAACAAAAGAACAGTCTTCAAAAATAATAGAAGTAGGAGTAGGTTCAACATTAAGATCGAAAATTCTACTATTTCTCCCAAAGTTTTCATGCTCAGCTTCCCATTCTTCATGTCAGTCAAGGTATTGGTAGTGGCCATAAAAGGCCTCCCTAAGAGTATGGAGTGCTCCTTTTCTTACTCCTTCACTTCCCCCATATCTAGGACAACAAATTCTATGGGCACAATCAATCCTCTAACTTTAACCAACACGTCTTCCATTATTTTTTTCAGATAACCGATTGACCTCTCAGCTAATTGCTCATAGGTCTTAACTATCACATATCCAATTTCTTATAAATAAAGTGAGGCATAAGATTTATGCTTGCTCCAAAATCAATCATACCCTTATCCTCATATCATTACCTATTGATACTTTCATAATAAAATTTCCTAGGTCTTTTAGTTTAGGGGGTAAATGCTGCTATGGAATCGCACTGGTTACTTCTAAAACCTGCACCTTTTCATTAGACTTAAACTTTCATTTCTTGGTGCTTAGTTCCTTAAAGAACTTGAAATAAGTTGGAATGGTCCTAATCATATCTAACAAGGAAAAATTAACATTAATCTTAGAAAGCATGCTATGTAGATAGGAAAACTACTTATCTTGTTTCGATTCCTTAAGGCGGCTTGGATAAGGAATTGGTGGTTGATAAGGATCCATTGCCTTATTCAGTTTTTTCCCTTCATTGTCTTTGGTGTCATGCTTAAGTTGTTTACCCTTTTGAATGTGACTTGAAGAGTTTCTACCATTTCTTTTCTCATTCTACTCATCTTCTTCTTTGGTGAGGCTTTCCTTTTCTTGATTATCAGTATTAGCTAGCTTAGAAGGAAACTCAATATGATTGTTAATCACTTCACCACTTCTCATATTGTCTTGCTCAAGTTGACTGGGAAACCTTCGCTTTTGATTATTATGTATTTGAGCTGCAAGTTGCCCTACTTGAATTTCAGTCCTCTTGATAAATGCTTATAAGGATTCGAATCTCTTATTGTTCATTTCCTGATTTTAAGTTATGACTTGAATAAATGCATTCAGGCTTTCCTCCAAAGAAGGCTTTCTAAGTAGGTTGTCATTTGAGGATTACCTCTGGAAAAAGTTTGGCCTCTAAAAATTATAATATTGTGATTAGAGTTGCATCAGTGGATTTTTGGTCTTCCAAGAGAAATTGGGGTGGTTTCTCCAACCAAGGTTGTAGGTGTTCGAGTATGGATCGTTTTTCTTCCTTAGTTAAATTGTTGTTTGTTCTTCCCTATCTACTAAAGGTTCCTAAAAATATAAACAAACATTAGCTCCAAAACTAAAAATTCCATAAATACTACACACCTCTTGATTTGGTACATTTTAGGGTAGCCTTTTAGTTAGTATCTTCACATGCCTCGTCAACTCAGCTAACTACATAGCTAATTTTTTATTCAAGCTCACTTTATGAACTCCAACTCCTTCCCCTAATGTTCTTTTATTGAGATTTGGCACCTAACATTTCAAAGATTTCATACGTGCTCTCTTTTATAGCTCCTCCTACTGCATTGCCTACTATATACTGGCACTATTGCATTAACCCATCATAAAATAATTGGTTAGCATATGCAGTGGGAAATGATGGTGTGGACATTGTATCAGTAAGAGTTTAAAGTGTTCCCATACCTCATGGAATGGCTCTCCCTCTATCTAAGTGAAAGTAGCTATCTTGGTGTGCAACTCCAAAGTCTTTTAATAGGTATAGAAGTCTTCCTATGAATTTATTGTACGTCTCCTCCCATGTAGTCAATGAGCTGGGTGGAAGAGTCATCAGCCATATCTTGGCCCGATCCTTTAATGTGTGTAGGAAACATCTTATTCTGAGTTGATCTTCGTCTAAGCCATCCAAAGGAAAGGTTTGGGAAGTGGTATAGAATTCCTAAATGAAATTCAAAGGTCTTCATTAGGAACCTTATAGAAAGATGGCAGCATGCTGTATTGGATGCTCTTCAGTTCATAGTTGCTAGCTACCTTTCCCAAAAGGATGCACGAAGTGGCAGTAACGATCACAAGTCTGGCGTACTCCATCATTAACTGCCTTTCACCCATCTTTTGGTTATTAAATTGATCTTCACGCTTGGGTTCCTCACAATCGTCTTCAAAGTCCCCTTGAGGTCTTTGTATTCGGTGTAAATTATCAATAAAGGGAACTAGTTTACTATCTACAGATCTCCTTCCTAGCATAAACCAAGTGAATTCACTACCTAAAGTTCTCCTGCCTAGCACAAACTAACTACAGAAAGCACTAAATTAATAGCAAGAATTACCAAACACATTAACAAAATAACACAATAAAACATGCATGCATGAACAAACTCAAACAATCAAAATCACTTAAACAAATTAAAAACAAAATTAATTCAAGTTCAAAACACTAAACACCTCCATATCAGTGACACCAAATACTTGTTATGCCCAAATAAGTTCTAAAAATACCTAGGCTATCCTACTATCAAGTATACGAGTTAGTTGTAGTGATTACCTAGGCTCGTCTCCCATGGAGGTAAAATTGGTCAACTTAAATTAAACTTGAAAAAAAATCAAAAATTAAAAAAGATGTAATCCTAAACATTCTATCATTTGTTGAATGAAGAATTTAAACAAAATCACAAAAATAGATTGAAAAATAAATGAAATCAACTAGAAACAAAGACGAATAGATTAATCAAAATGGAAGACTCTTGAGAATTAATTTTGCTATTTTAATCTCTTATGTATGATTATGGGAAATGATTGGATAATTGTCTTACTAAAATTAATAGTTGGATTCTAAGATCAACTCAAATAATAGACTAAATCTAACTTTCGCTTTCGATAAGTTATTATCTGAATTAATTATAGAAACCTAACTACTAATTACCATTTAAGTTAATATATTTATAATTCATAAGCCAAGAATTTATAGTTTCTAGTTCCATATTAAACTTCTTATCTCGATCCTTCACTTAATACTAAAATGATACAAAGTTTGGTCATGCTATTGACTCCATTCAGCTCAAAAACCACATCAATAAGACAATAAAATTGTAACTCAATCATGTATAGTTGACTAAAATAGCTATAATAATTCTTAAGAAAAGAGATCAACCCGTCATGGATGTCATAAGATTCACCATCAATAAACACTTCAATCCTATCTTTATTAGTATAAGTGAAGAATTTAAGCAGTAAACCAAGTAAATAACCAAGATAAAATGTCAAAAGCTATAGAGTATGGGTTCAATTAAGCTAACAGAATAAGAAATCCAGTAAACATTAGAGAACAATGTAACAAATAAGAAACAGAGTAAGCAAACAAAGCTTGTCGTATGAATAAGTCGCGATGGTCTCCTGCAACTCTCAATTCTTTTGTATTAGCTTTTTCCTTCTACTTCTGGCTGATGTTCACTAATACAACTAAATGCTCGCTCTACCTTAACCTTTGTTGCTCTTCTTCTTCTTCACCAACTCTCTTTATTTCTCTTCTCGTCTTCCCTTTTTTCTCTCTAGCACTCTCTTCCCGAATGTATCTGTCTGTGTAGAATGAAGAATGAATAGTGGAATGAAAGATTTCACCACCACCCTCCTATCCTTTCTTTTTGTAGCCTCGTCTAGGTTTAGGTTTTTGTCCCCCTTAATCAACAACTGCCATGTACTAAAACATACAGATTAATATAAGAATTTACGTGGGGGTTGAGTATGACAGTCACGGGTGTGACTCATTATCACCCATGTAGTCATTGGCACAGTGGTGACTTGTTATGTCACGGTGGTGATTGTCACCACCGTGACAAACTTAGTCGCGATGGTGACACCTTTAGTCTCTTTTTTTTCTTCTTTTGTTTTCATGTAAATTTACCTCAACTTTTCCTTCAACCTTCATGCAAAATTCACAAAATAATCCAATTAACATTCATGCAATAGTCACACCATTTCCACTCAATTTATCTCACATTTGGATGAAAACATATGGATTTGTAACCAAAATCAATATATGAAGGCAATTAAAAGCAATAGAAACTGAACATAACATATAATTAGGCAAATTACTTCTATGTTAGTTTGCAGGACGCATAGCAATTCCCGTATAGACCAGAAGCTTCCTATTATAACTCAGGTATATCTCTGGATGACTTTATCGAGACTTCTAATGCTAACAATATTTAACTTCAATAGGATATGCAGAAATTTCAAATTCAGCAAATTATCCTATAATTCTAGCAGTAAATGATGTAATTCCACCAAGATACAACTTCTAAACTCTAGAACTTGGAAATCTAAATGGTTCAGATGATGGAAACTCTTGATCATTTACCATTACAAAGTGATACCTAGTGGAAGTTAGTGTAGAGGCCTCACAGGGTAATATGGAGCTTGAGAATCTTGAGTTTACTACTCAAGGAATTATTTGTGTCGAAGAAATGGAGGAGTTAGAAGTACAAAAGGATACATCTTTTAGCTCAGAGGTAAATACTGAGTTCTAATTTGTTGTTAAGACTAACTTTTTACCTTTACCTAGTAGGTTAGAGAAATTGAAAGAAGACAAAAAAGGTGAAGAGTCATTTGAAATATTTCCCAAGGGTATAAACTCAGTAGAGATTGAGAATCTGAAGATAAGGCTTATGCTGAATATGATAGATTATTAGTCAAGACCATGTCTGAAATAACCTCGCATGGAAGTGGCTTAAACTGTGACACAAGAAGATCATAATTTTATCACGTGAGCAAGAAAATACAAAGTCAAACCAACGATACTAAACAAAGGCACTACTAGGTAGGCAACCCAAGGGAAGTAAATTTCTTTTCTTTCACTTTTTTGCTCTAGTTAGGTTATGTATGTGTTTTTCTATATTTGTTTGTTTTCTATTGCTTTTAGGATTATATAGTCATGACTAGAGAATTTAATAGCAAATTTAGTATATACTTTTGCTCTTATGATTGGTCAATGTGCATTATCTTTAGAAGAGTAGTGATTAGTGGTAGACAAAGCCAGAGAGATTTTGAGGCTTTATAGACTGACACACCCATATCAATCTCATTGTCTTTTTTTATGTGTGACCTTTATGACATGTACATCCTGACTTTGTTTTCATTTTCTATTCAAGACCACATTTTTATAACATGCATTAATATGGATATGGTTAGGCATTCTTTGTTTCATGAACTACATTAGTCAAATGGTCTACCATTATATGATTTTCTTTTTGATAAGCCCCTTTGAGCTTTATTAACCATTATTTTGTAATAAAGATATTAAATGCTTTAAACCTAAACAAATGTCCTTCCCAAGCCTTAAAGCTAGTGAAACATTTGTTGATTATTAAGTTTGGGGATATACAAAATTATAAGTGTGGCGGTTGTACATATGTGTGGGTTGCTTATAATGTTGGGATGTTATTTTATGTCACATCATTGAAATTACCATATTGATGTAGTTTCTTTCAATGTTTATATGAAAAAAAAAAGAAAAGAAAGGAAGAAAAAGAAAAGAAAAGAAAAAATAAAAAAGAAAAATGTTTAAATAAAAGTATCAAGTAGGAAAGGCATATTTGTTGCAAAGTTATTTATGAGCAATCTGTCCTCGTAAAGTTATATTAAATAGGTTACTTGGTTATGTTAGATATGAAGTGAATGTTGCTTTCATTTGCTACTCCCTATAGTTTCAAAGTATTGTTTATGATCAACTTTTGTAAGTGATTTATGCCTCATGTGGTTTGCGTGCAAGAGCTAGAGTTTGAGTTGTGAAACATCGTTTATCATCATAGTTTTTGTACACAATTATGGTTGAATATTGGTTTGCACTTGGTGTCACATTGAGTGTTACTTTTGTTTCACTAGCTTTAATAGATTTTATGCTACTTGACCCAAATACATCTGACTTTACCCTTGCCCACATTACAACCTTGAAAAGTCCTTTGATCTATGATTTTGCAAGTGAACCTTAGTGGTAGAGAAATGAAATGATATGCAAAGATATAGAATGTCTTGATTGTGAATGGTGTTGAGTATACCCAAGACTATATCTTTTTTAAACACATTTTCCAAGTCTACCATTAGATTGCTCAGTTTTTAAAGGTATTCAATGTTGATTAATCATAAGTAGAAGTGTTGAATGTTAAATTCTAGCTATGAATTTTGAAAGTTGTTATCTTATCTTATGATTGTGTATTCTTGGAATATATGAGAAATGATAAATGCTTTTAGGTCTGTGATTTTAATTTTGATATTTTTCCCAAGGACAGTCAAAAGCTAAGTTGGGGGAAATTGAAATGTTCTCAATTGAATGTATAATTTTTCCATAATGCTTGGCGATTAATGACATAAATTTGCTTAAGATACTCACTTTCACTCATATTTGGTTTTAGGCACAATTCGGAAGCAAAAGAGTTAAAGTGAGTCAAAAGCACTATATTTGGGCCACCTTTTGAAGAATCATATCCACTTGTCTTCATGGAACAAGAATGAAGAAGATTAGATCAAATAAAGATAAGAACAAGACAAGAAAATGAAATCATAAAGAAGAAGATTGTGTTGTAACTCATAGCCATACTGGAAAAACTGCACAGCCGTAAGCATCACTCATTACTGTGCACAAAAGAGTCACAGCCATGTGTTACTTACAGGTAAAGCAATATAGGTAAAACAGAGAATTGTATTAGACCCTACTTCCCCCTTTAAATTTTTTCATACTAACCACCCTAGCAAGAGTTAAGACTTAGTATCACGTAGTCTTTGTAATATAAACAATGATGTATAAAACACTCAATTATTTCCTTTCAAGTTAACGAGATTAGCACTCCCCTTTTTATGTCTCTCCTCTTTCCTTTCATTTTTTTAATCCTCTCTTCCTTCTTTTTCTTTTCTTTTCTCTTTTCTTTTTTATTTTTAATTTTAATTTATTTTTTAAATTGTTTATTTATTTAAAAAAGGAATTCAAGTGAAGAAAAATATAGAGGAGAGATAAAATTTTCTACAACCATACCCATCCCTAATGTAATATTCAACTATATGCTATGATTCCCCCACACTTATTCCCTAAACCCAGTTATAGCCCTTTCAAATGATCAACTTGCCCTTATGATAGGTATAATGAAGAGGGTAAACAATCAAGGTCAAGGCTCATATTTCGGTTTAAAGAAAGAAAAGATTTCACGTTAAGCGCAAAGGGGATTTACTAAAGCTAACATTATGGTGGTCTTTTAAGAAAAAGGGGTAAATCCTAATTGCCTTCATCATTTTGACATTTCATAAGATTATTATATCTCAACTGGTATTTGCAAGCAAGTTCTGAAGTTCCTTAATCATGAAAGAACACTTTCAACAAAAAATTCTTAAATTTGGTGTTTAATATTTCAAAAAGGCTCAATTTCTTACTAAATGAAAAGCGTCATTTATCTATCATAACAAGCTAATGTCCTTTTATTCAAAATTCAAGTCAATCAGTCTAAGCATGCAAGTGTAGTCATTCACTCGTTTTAGGCATTTCTAATCTAAATGAGTTCATTTCATAACCAAGCGTCTCTAACTAGTAAATGGGAAAACAAACACACAACACACAAATAATAATTTTTTTTGCTAATTATCACCCCCATTTGAACATCACACTATTCCTAATGTGATGCAACTAAAAGAAATTAAACTAATAAGCAACAAAGAAAGGGATAGAAATATGATGCAAATGTTGGGATGATTACTATGTTGATCTGATGTGGAACATGGTATACTACGTCAAGGAATGAATCATAACTATAAGGGAAATGGATAAAAGACACAGTAGAGTAGGCCTGCGCACACGAAGAAAATAAACTAAGTTAAGGTTCACTAAGAAAATTAACGAAAAATAGATAAATAAAAATCAAATAGAAATTAAATTAGTTGCTTCTTTAATGTCTTATAGTTGGATGCCTTAATGGTCATGCTCAAGGTGAGTCAGTCAAAGTGTTTGATTCCACCGTTTCCTCCTTTTCATTTGAATCTATCTCCAAGAATCATCTAAATACTTCCTCTGTTGCATCCAATAGCAATTAGCAGCATTTATCACTCTCCTTAGGCCAGTCCAGCTTCTTTTCTTCTTCTTCCTGCAAGTAAAAATGAAAATCTACAACATTAACTTGATCAATAAAAGAACAGTCTTAAAAATAGTAGAAGTAGGAACAGGTTCAACATTAAAGTTCAAAAATTCTACTGTTTCTCCCAAAATTGTCATGCTCAGCTTCCTATTCTTCATATCACTCAAGGTATTGGTAGTGGCCATAAAAGGTCTCCCTAGGAGTATAGAGTGCTCTGTTTCTTACTCATTCACTTCCCCCATTTCTAAGACAAGAAAGTGTATAGGCACAAACAATCCTCCAACTTTCACCAACACGTCTTCCATTATTCTTTTCGGATAACGGATTAGCCTATCAGCTAATTGCTCGTAGGTCTTAACTATCCCAGATCTAATTTCTCAAAAATAGAGTGAGGCATAAGATTTATTCTTACTCCAAGATCAAGCATACCCTTAACCTTATCTCCATTATCCATTAATACTTTCACAATAAAATGCCCTGGGTCTTTCAGGTTAAGGGGTAAATGTTGTTGTAGAATTGTACTTGTTACTTCTGAAACCTTTTCATTAGGCTTAAACTTTCATTTCCTGGTGCTTAGTTCCTTGAAGAACTTAAAATAAGCCGGAATGTTCTTAATCACATCTGACAATGACAGATTAACATTAATCTTAGAAAGTATGCTATATAGATAGGAAAACAACTCATCTTATTTCAATTCCTTAAGGCGATTTAGATAAGGAATTAGTGGTCGATAAGGATCTGTCGCCATGTGCAGTTTTTACCCTTCAATGTCTTTAGTGTCATGCTTAATTTGTTTACCCTTTTGAATGTGACTTGAAGATTTTCTACCATTTTTTTTCTCATTCTACTCGTCTTCTTCTTGGGTGAGGCTTTCCTTCTCTTGATTATCAGTATTAGATAGCTTAGAAGGAAACTCAATATGATTGTTAATCACTTTACCACTTCTCATCTTGGCTTGCTCAAGTTGACTGGGAAACCTTTGCTTTTGATTGTTATGCATTTGAGGTGCAAGTTGCCTACTTAAATCTCAGTCCTTTTTATAAATGCTTTTAAAGATTTGACTATTTAATTGTTCGTTTCTTGATTTTAAGTGTGACTTGAATAAATGCATTCAGGCTTTCCTCCAAAGAAGGCTTTCTCGGTAGGTTGTCATTTGAGGATTACCCCTGAAAAAAGTTTGGCTCTAAAAATTATAATATTGTGATGGGAGTTGCATCGGTGGATTGTTGGTCTTCCAAGAGAAATTGGGGTGGTTTCTCCAACCAAGGTTGTAAGTGTTCGAGTATGGATCATTTCGCTCCCTTGGTTGAAAATTGTTAAGTGAGTTAATTTGTTCTTCCCCATCTACTAAAGGTTCATAAGAATATTAACAAACATTAGCTCCAAAACTAAAAGTTCCACAGATACTACACACCTCTTGATTTGGAACATTTTAAGGTAGCCTTATAGTTAGCATCTTCACATGCCTCGTCAACTCAGTGTTCGCTTGAGGTTACATACGCTAATTTTACTATTTATAGCCTCGGTAAATTCTGCAAGCACACGGGTCGTTCGTGTAGTACCTAAGGTGTCGATCTCACAAGGAAGGGAGCTAGTCTTAAAATCTAATGGCAGCTAAGTTCAGAACACCTAATTAAACAACTGCTGCAGAAATTAAAATCAACCCAGAATCAAATATGAAAAATTAAAGCACCAATAGAATGAACAAAAGCCAACTCACAATAATGATCCGAATTTCAACCTAGAAATGACCAATTAAGAGAAAAGGGGAATTTATTCAAAATTAAAGAAAATCTTTATAATTATGGAATTTCTGACCTAACAGGCCTAGATGATCCTAGGGTGAATTACTCTCTCTCGAGTTATAATTCTGAACCCTAATTAATAACGTAATTCAAATTATAGAAATTGCAATCTCTTGATCTATAATTGGTCTAAAACCTAAATTGGTTCTAATATTGTCTATTAACCTACCAAGAATCTATACTCGATCTCTCGTTACACGAATCTACCAGTTTAATTCAATTCTCTACCTATCGATTTACCTAACTCTTGTTAACCTAAATCGATGATTTTCACCAACTTACCCTCTCAGTTTATTGCCAAGTTATGAAAAATCAAATTGAATCACAATTAAATCGACTAAAACACAATCAAATCAATTTTATTATTCTCAAGAATAAAAAACCCGAAGGTGAGTTTAGATAGAAAAATTAACACTCAACAACAAATATTTCTAATCAATGTCCAAATTTCATACATAAATGAAATTGAAGTAAAAACTAGAAAATACTATCAGAATGGATCTCGAAGGTCGCGATTGTGGGAAACTACCTATTCTAGAAAGCATGTCATGTCAAACGTATCTCTGTGCCTTTCTTCCTTCGTCTCCTTCCTCGTCTATGGCTGTTAGGTATTGTTCTATTTATTTTGTGGAAGCTCTGGGTCAAACTCAGGGTCGAAATGGTCTAAAAATTCACTCAAAATTTAAGTTTTCATTTTAACCTGACACAAGGCACGATCGTGGCCCTGCCCACCACAATCATGGCCGACACTTGTTCCTTTCTGTCATGATCATGGCCTGACTTGACGCTCTCTGTCATGATTATGGCATGACTTAATCGTGGCCTGGCTGCCTCTGACTCTTCCTCTTTTGTCACGATCATGGCCAATGTGCACGATCGTGGCCTATGTCTTTTAGCCTGAACCTCTTCAGATCTTTACCGTTCTTCCCTATTTACCCTACAACACTAGCGCACACATCAAGGTACCTCAAAAATATACAATTTAAGCTCAAATATTCAAACTAACCCATAAAAACACTTAAACACAAAAACTAATCTAATTAAACCCTAAATACACACTCAACACTCAATTTAACACAAAATACATAACAAATTAAACCTGAAACAATATACAAAACACTATTATTAACATCCCCATACTTAAATGTTTGCTTGTCCTCAAGCAGACAAAACAACAACACCTAACAAAAATAAACACACCATGCAATAATGTGACAATGGCTCTAACCTTCATGAACTAAATTTAATCTTAAACATACTCATTGGAATTACGTCAAATCATTAACGTGCAAAATATGTGTCTAAGGGCTTTGAACTAATTATACAACTGACTCAAGACCAAGTGTTAACATAGCTACCCATTTCAATTGTGCACACACATTAATAATTTTTTGATCCCTCAGACTCAGTAACTGTTCCTAGGTATAATTCAATGAAACTTTAAGCCTATTACAATTCTGGTAGGTTTTTATTTAAAACACACAAATTTTTTTGTTTTTTTCACCCAAGACTTAACCTTTTATTCGGAGGCAAACAGTTTTGATGAAAGTCGAGCCAGTTACTTGACTAAGTCGTTTATTAATAGCTTGTTTGAAACTTCATTATAGTCTTTTTGTACAAAGGCACACATTTATGATGCGTGTCAATTCGGTTACTCAGCTACATCACGTTTTTAACTGGATACTAGCTCTATTCATAACTCGAAGATCAACAGAATAGTGATTATTAGACACTTATTAAATCCTTTTTCTTTTTTTATTACCTACCTTGTTGCTTTTAGCTATTCGTTTCCATGAAAAATACTAGTTAAGCTACTTAAACTAAAAGGCCTCAAATTATGAATGAATGTGACAATCTATAAGGTGCTAAATTTACACTAAGTCTTAATTAGGTTGCGTATTTATCCCAAAGGCCCCCTAATTCACTAATTTTACAAGCTAATGATTGTTCACAACCTAATAGACTATGTCCAAAATTAAAAACATTCACTCAATTTAAGCCATTTACAC
>JAOTJB010026316.1:0-10612 GCA_027123815.1 Erythroxylum minutifolium
TTTTTTTTTTTGTCTAGTTTGACTTCTTTAGTTTGATTATTTCCAAATTAAGATTGATTGCTGTTCATGTTAATTTTGTTTAAATTTTAAATTGTTTTCTTTTCAAACTTCTTGTTGATGATATTATCTTAACGTGTCCGTGGGAATTGGGGTGATTCCCACAAATGTGGGAAATCTCTCTAGAAAGTTTCTGGAGAGAAAACCCACATCCGTATGAATTATGGTGATTTCCATGAATATGGGAATCCTCTCCAGAAACTTTCTGGAGAGGAATCCCATGCTCGTGGGAATTGTGGGGATTCCCACGAGCATGGCAATCCCATCTGAATGGAAACCTAAAGTTTCCCACCCTTTTTTTTTCTCTCACCCACTTTCAAAATTTCACTCCCTCTTTCTCTAACCCACAATTTTCTCTGCTCCCACTCTCTAAAACTCTTTATTTTTCATCTAGATTTTTGGTATTTTCCTCACCCCTTTCCAACAATCTTACATTCCTTCATGTTTTTCATATATTAGTCATTTCAAAACACAAGGATTTAGTTAATATTTTGCTCTTTCTCTCTTTAATATGACTTTTGCAAGTTTTCTTCTCATAATGGCTCTGCCAGCAAGTTTCTGGCAAAGGAAAAACCAACCTAGCGATAACTTATTGGGCCTCATTTCCAATTTACTCGGAATAAGAAGGTAAGCATTTCTGTGACTTTAGGAATTGAGCAATAGTCATTCCTAGGTATTTGAATTTTGAAGTGTTAGAGAATGTAGGAGTTAGACATTGACTTGAACAACTAACTGCAAATATAGGGTGGAATAGACTTGTTCAGTGCAATGTCCTTATTTATGCCACCCTAAGTTTAGAATTTTCACAACAGTTAGGTACAACTCTAAAATGGATCTGTTTTGGTTTAGGTTGGGTGGAAACATATTTAAACTTGATTATTCTGTCATGCGTGAATTGTTTAATTTGTCGAACGTAAAAATTTTAGATGGTCATGCAAATTTCGATGTCGACACTTATTGGAACACTCTCACAGGTGAAGAACATTTTGATTCACATAATGCACCAAATTCTATAATCCGGAGTGTTGAGCATTTACTCTTACATAAATTTATGTTCCTGACAGTGTTTATTAAAACTGAAATCAATAAATGCTCAATTAAAGAACTTTTCTTTTTATGGTGCATGGACCGCAAGCTTAAAATCAACACACCGTATAGAATTTTTCGATTAATAGTAAGTGTAATTAATAAAAAGAATACGTCTTTTGGGATGGCTCATATTGCTTCAGCTCTGAGTTTATTTTATAATGTTAATATGGAAAGTTTGCATATTACTCCCCACGACATGTTTGACATAGTCTATTTGAGACGCTTTGAGATTATGGAGGTCCAATCTATGGCACTTTGCAATCGTTAGACGCGCACTGTAGTGAGGAGTAGGAGGGATGTCAGTGCAGTTGCAGACCAACCCTCCACAGAGCCAGAGGAGGAAGTACTAGTGGAGGAACCGAGGGAACTAACGATGATTAACCAATATCAACCAATTCTCGACCAAATAGTAGCAAACCATCAACAGATGACATCCCAATTCGATGAACTTGGTACACAAATGTGGAAGGTTCACAAGGAGCAACGAAGCTTGAAGAGAAGGTTCCTCAACTTCTATAGGAGGAACAATTTTGAAGCTCCTACACCATCACCGTCACCACCATCATCTGAATAAGCTTTTCTTACCCTTTAACTTTTAAATTTTGTTATTTCTTTTATGTGATTGTGTTTAATTTCTTTTGTTTAGTTTTAATTTCTTTAATTTTGGTGTGAATTTGTTTTGATCTATTTAGTTTCCTATCATATGTTGATTTCAATTTCTTATATTTGAGTTGTTTTCATTTTTTATTTTATTTGGTTTATCGTCATTTTCACTCACTTAGGGGTTGACTTGTCACATTGAGGACAATGTGATCTTTGAGTCTGGGGAGGTAACATCAACATTCTTAATGGCATTGTGTGCATTGTGTTGAGTAGGATGCATATTAGGCATATCATTTGCTTGGTGTCAGTAATGGTGTTTTCTGTTATCAATGGAACTATACTTGAGTCACTTTGATAAATATTGCCATGAGATTCTATCATGTAGTTGGAATTAGATTGAATGCATGCTTGAACTCAGATTAGGCTACTTGAGTAAAAAGCGAACCATATAGAGTGATGAAAAGTAGTTGGTTACATAAGCTTAGTCACAAATTGACATTTGCACAATGAGGTAGTGTAGAGATGCATAATGAGTTTTCATTTGAGTCAAAGTGAGGATTGAGCCATATGACTCCATCTACAGTCATTTCATTTCTTTGTTGAGTGTTACTTCCTTAAGTTACTACCTTCAGAAGTTGCTTTGAATCGGTTTAAGTCTACTGGATACATGCTTAATATAGATAATCTAGGCCCTTTTTGCGCTAACCCTTGGCTTAAAGGACCTACCCGTTATTATCCCTTGCTACCCCTATTAAGTCTTAACCTTTTATTTTGTGAAAACACCATAAATTTAAAAACTTTAAACCCCTTTATCCTACCCTTCCACAAGCTTAGTGGAGTATTAAGTAAAACATGAGTTAGAATTGTGTGAAATTTGCACCAAGAAAGGTTGAGTATATTTCTGCCTGTGGACTACATTGTATAGAGTGATAGTTTTGATTCATAGTTCTTCCTTGTATGAAGAAAAAGAGAGAAAAATGAAAATATATATATGAGAAATGAAAGAAAAGAAAAGAAAAGAAAACGGAAGAATAAGTGAGTAGCATCAATAAGTACAAAATATTGGTTATATTTGTATGTCTCGGAGTTATGTTTTGTTATCCCGTTTTATATGCTTTTTACTCTACTTATGCTTATGCTTCACCCTCTTCCCTTTCTTTTGACCCACTTTAACCCTTATCACATTACAACCATAAACAAGTCCTTTTGATCTATGCATGTACGCAATCATTGTACAGGAGAATTGGTGTATTAGCAAGGCTATGGTAGTGCAGTTTCCTATAGGAAGTTTGAGCGAAACACTAACCCTTAAATACTTGAGAGAAATGAGTGAAAACTATGAGGAAAGTTCATTTGTGCATCTTGGCTTATCATTGAGTGATTGTGCCAATTGTGAGTTTACTTTTGTACACAAACGAGAAAGTAATCATGATATGTGCATTAACTTAATATTTGAGTTGGCTTGAATTTGAGAGATTGTATGCTTTGATCTTTGTGAAAATGAAGTGGGAGAATTGATTGGTTGTATTTATTTTGCTTGAGGACAAGCAAAGATTTAAGTGTGGGATGCTGATAGTTGTGCATTAGGATATGTTTTTATAGGTAATTGGCATGTGTTCTCTAGCATAATTGTTGATTATTATTCTAGTTTAATATTAATTTTGTATGTTTTCGTTAAGTTTGATTTTCATTATTTTTCTTGTGTGTTTGATGTTAATTGAGGGAAAGAATTGACTATTTTTATATAAGAAGAAGGAAGGAGCAATTTGGAGGGTGAACTAAAGATCAAAGAAGAGAAGAAATGAGGAATGCGTCTGTAACAAATTCCCATGCTCGTCGGAAGCATGGAAATTCCCACATCACCTAGGAATTATAGAAGAAAATGATAGATGTGTCTGTGACAAATTCCCACGTTCAAAGGAATCATGCCAATTCCCATGGACGTGGGAATTACGATCCTAGGCAATCTGCGAGGCTTCATTAAACTTAGGATTTTTGGACTATAAAAAGAGAATTAAGCCTCCATCTTAAAGGAGACTACACAGACCTATAGAAACACTATCCTTGAGTGAAGAACATATGTTTAGAGCATTGAGGAAGGATTGAAGACAAGCATCATCATCAAGATTGGGCAAAATAGCACATCAACACCAAAATTCCAAATTTTGGCAAAGAAGAGAAGGAGTCCTATTCAATTTTCTGTCATTTTAATCTTTTCTATTCTTTGTAAAAAATGGATTATTTGAATGTTGATGATGTTATAGAGACCATGTTAGGCTGATTTTATTTTAGGGATTGTTTTTGGAACTATTATGTTGAACTCCTATTTTATTGAATTGAATGCAATTGTCTTTGTTGATTATTATTTTTAATTGTCATCTTGCAACAAATCGAGAGAGTGAGTGAGATGAAATTCATGTAGGATTGTACAACAAGAGTTGGTAACCTATAAATTAGCAATCATCACGTTAATTGAATAGTTAGAAGAGAGATCTCGACTAGTCAATTCATTACCCATAGGATAGTTTGATAACTAATTGAATCAATAGAGTAATTGGGTAGGTTGAGAGATCGTGCAATTGATTCCGGTCTGTTCGATTAGGGATAAATAGTTACACCTTAAGAGAGGGCAATTAGTACATTTGGAAATCTAGAGTGAGACATAATTCAATCGATAAAATAGGAGGGAGACAAAATACAAAAAAGTAATCTCTAGTATTTAGATTCTTGAATTCAGATTTTCTGCAATTTTGGTATTGTCCATTGTTTACATTAGTATTTTAATTTTAATTTAATTTTCCAGATTATTTGAATTTCATAATTTAGTTTCTTAAACAAAGTTGTGTCTAACTTAATCAGTGTCTAGGCATCAATCCCTGTGGGATCGATATCTACTTTTTTACTACAAGTCACTACCCATTCAGTTGTAATTTTTGAGCACAAACTAAGTAGATAGATTTTACCATCAACACTGGTACCATAAAGTTTAAAATGTTCAAGGACAGAGTTACAAAAAAAATAAACAAAAGAAAAGAAACCTATGCAGAGTCGCATATCACTCTCTCATTTCTGCTCTCTCTCTCCTCTTTACCCATTTTCATCGTTCATTCCCTCCCTCTATCATTTATTTTTGACGGTCACCCACTTCCATCGCGCCACCACTCACAGTCACTGCCATCGCACCATGCCGCGCTCCAATATTGGACCGCTTGCCTAACTCTGCATGTGGCCCTCCACCTTTGGTCGGATTACCCGCCCAAGCTTGGTCTCTCCACTTGTCCACCGTTACATTTGTCCACACCAATCCACCATTGCTATTTGTCACAGCTCTAGTCCACCGTCGCCATTCTTCATTGCTCACCTGGACAAATTGTAGAAATCAAGATTTCTATTTCCCAGATCTAGACCTCACCTAACCCTGATTGCAATTTTTGATTTTTTTGGTGTGATTTAAGTTACTTGTTTTTCCTCTGAATTGCAATTGCATTGTACTTTGGATGTGTCATGTTTGTTTCGAGAATTGTTTATAAAATATGCATTGGGTAATTTAGGTTTGAAAGATGGAATTGTTTGTGTGAGTTAGTTCAATTTCAATGACATTTAGGTATTGTGAATTTATGAAGAAATGAGATCAAAATAATATTTATATGAATTATAGAAGAATATTTGAATATTATGATTTATGAATTTTTTATAATTTAAGAATATGTCATATTATTTGTTATTTTAATAATCATAAAAATGATATCAAAATTAATTCATTAAGTTGTTATTTTTAATTAATTTATATGAAATACATAAGAAATACATAATTTACTAATTATTGTTTTCATATAAAATGTATTAAACATATGATTAATCATTTAAATATAAGATTTAATATATAATGAAATCATTTAATATGTGTAATTAAGAAAATTAAATGTTTACATTTATATATTGTTTATTATTGTCAGGAAACAAAATTACAAATATTAATCTTATCTTATGAGTATCAAATACACATTTATCATCTTATCTTATAAGTAGTTAAATACATAGTAGAAAATAGTATGTGAATTTATTAAGTTAACTTTGACACAAGTCTTCATTTATTTTTATAGATAAATGGAAGGAAGTTCAAGTACTCCTAATAATTCAATCACTTCAGGAAGATTTAGTGATCTAGCTGGGGCTTATTGATAATGCATTGTAACGCTAATCAAAATAAACTAGACCTATTACTGTAGTAGTGGTGAGTCGAAGTCAATCCTATAGGGAGTATGTGTAAAGTTGTTAAAATGAAATTAATCGGTGTTTAGGTTTTGGGGGAATTTTGGTTTTAGAAATAAGAAAACACAATAAAGCTAAAATAACTAACAAAAGCAATGTAAAGAAAACATGTAGAAAAATGACAAAAGTGGGGAATTCGACATGGATCTGATTTTTTAGTTCAATTTCAGCCTACACCCTAATTAAACATATTCATTGATTTGTTATTCTCAAGCCTCTCCTAGCAACCATTAATCGTGGGTTAATAATTAAGTTGAGTTTCCCTTAGGTAGTGTTTAATAAAAATCTGATCGTTAATTAAACCTAACTACAAATAACCTAAGATACGAACTCTAGATTCAATTAGGCAATAGCACTAAGAGTTAGGAAAACCGAAAGTATGTGTAAATTTTTTGAAGTGAAATTAATCAGTGTTTAGGTTTAGGGGGGTTTGGTTTTAGAAATAAGAAAATCAAATAAAGCTAAAATAACTAACAAAAGCAATGTAAAGACATGTAAAAAAATGACAAAAGCAGGGAATTCATCAGGGATCGAGTTCTTTAGTTCAATTTTAGCCTATACCCTAATTAAACATATTTCATTTATTTGTTGTTCTCAAACCTCTCCTAGCAACTATTAATCATGGATTAATAATTAACCCGAGTTTTCCCTTAAGTAGTGTTTAATTAACTATTAATTGTTAATTAAACTTAACTATTGAATAACCTAAGATGCGATCTCTAAATTCAATTAGGCAATAGCATTACCAATTAGGAAAATTGATTAATCAAGGCAACAACCACATGATGCGTCATTTAACCTAGGTCATGTTATCCCTATAATTATGAGTCATTAGTCGCTACATATGAATTTCAACATAACAATTATATATTATATCGAAATTCTTGCAATGAGTTTGTCAATAAACGATTCAATGAACACATTAAAATAATCTTTTCACAATACCCAATGAGTTCATATATAAATAAACAATCAATAAAAATTCCAAATTAATTAACAAAGGATAACACAATCAATTTCTAATGAGAGAAAGAAATAACAAAAAAAGTGAAATATAGTTAACCCGAGTCATTGGCGTTGATGTCACCTTCGAATCGGTGTCAGGACATCTAGCCCTTCATGGGTCTTTCCCAAAACAAATGCTTCAACCCTCATTGAATAACCCAGCCGACTCCTTTAAAACTCTTTCTACAGTTATGTTCTTCTCTTCTTATTTTTTGTCCAACATACGCTACTCTCTTCTTTTTTCTATTTAATTTCTAGTCCACTCCACTATTTACCCCTCACGCTATTGCTGCTATCCATTTTGTTATTGGCCAAACATCTACATTTACTATTATTGCACCTATATTATGCTCCTCTCGCCCCACGTTGTCATTTCCCTTAATGCTTCCAACATACGCTGCATTTTCTTTTGGCATGAGACATCTGCTACGTCATTTTTGTCTGCTCACCAGCTGTTGCATTACTTCTTTGGTGTGGATTGCTCCTTAACTGTGCGCTATGTTTTAGTCCTTGCTCCTCCTTGCTGTGATGTCGTTTTGGTCCTTGTTTTAATCCACTTGCAACATGTGTTTTCTCCATACTTGATTTACCATAATTCCAAAATGCTTTCCATTAAATTCATTCTTGCATGGGGCTATCACATGCAATTTCCACATTGCTTCATCATCACGATTTTCTTGTCTTTACTTTCTCAAATATTTATCATTTTTGTTCGACGAAGATAAGTTGAATATGAATCTTTGAAAAATGGCCTAAATATTATGCTTTTAACTCATTTAACTTCTTTGTTTTCAAATTGTGCCTAAAATCACATATGAGTTAAAGTGAGTATCTTAAGCAATTTCATGTCATTAACCGCTAAGTGTTATGGAATAATTATACAATCAATTAAGCACTTATCACTTATACTGGATTGGTTCCTAGAATGAAGAATCATATCATTTGCTTGTTTTGTAACAAGTATTTGAAAGGTAAAGGAATCATCATATTAAAGAAGCATTTAGTCAAAGTCAAAGGTGATGTGGAGCCTTGTAAAAAAATGAATCATGATGTAAAATAGCAAATAAAAACTTTGCTTGAAGAGTATTAGCATAAGAAAGAAAGAAGACAAAAATTGAATTACAAAATTAGCAATAGAAAATCTTTTGTTAGAGTTCAGGATGAAAGTGGGAATGTTGAAGGTGGTAGTATTCCTACCCAATAAGAAACGAACGTTGTACCTAATGTTAGGAAGACAAGTGTATAATTTTTTTGCACCATAAACAACTCTTGGAGCTTAGCCTTCAATTTGTAGTGCCTTACAATCTAGAGAAGCAGCTCATAATGTAGATATGTAATGGTAAATGTTGGTATGACTCAGGTATAGTATTCAATGCTTCACAGTGTTATTATTATTAGCCTATAGTAGATGTTATTACCTCCTATGTTCCAGGATACAAAGTTCCTTTAGTTGATGACTACAGAGGTAAACTTCTAAGTGGCTCTATTTATGAAATAAAAAGTTATTTGGATGAAAGAAGAATGACTTTGGCTACTTTTGGGTCTTTAATCATGTGTGATGGATGGACAGATAGAACACATGAGTTTACTATTAATTTTTTGGTTTATTCTATAAAGGGAACAATATTTTCACTACAAGAAAAATGTGTTTTTGCGATGATATTTACCAACAAAAGATGAAGACATTCCATCAGTATGTAATATTAGCGACAGACATTACCGACGGACAAAAGCGTCAAAGAAACGGTTGTAGCTTTCTGACAAAAAATTATATTCTGTCGATAAATTTACTGACGAAATAATTGCTATCGTCGGTAACATTACCGACGGATTATCTTTATGTTTTGGTATATTTACCGACGGACAATTGTTTTCCATTAGTAAATTTACTAACAGTTGAAAATTTTCGTCAGTAAATTATTTCAAAGTTACGGACGGTGATTCCGTTGCATAAGGTTGTCGTCGTTTTGTCGGTACGTTTGTCGTTATTGTTCTTCCGTAGGTTAGTATCGACAGAAAATTATTTTCTGTCAGTAAATGTTTAAGTTTTATCGACAGATTCTCATATGTCCGTCAGTAAATGAGCTAAAGAAGTTTTTTTAAAATGTACTGGCAATACCATCAATAAATTTTATTTTGCATAATTGAAATAACTATTAATGTAATAGTATAAATTTATTTTGTAAACATAAATTTGGTTAATGCTATAAAGTTGAAAAAATCTTAATTGATAATAAAAATATTAAATTGTACATAATAAGTTTTCGTATCTCTAACAAAATATTTAAAAGTACACTATTAATTTAGAGACGGCGGATGCTTTGATTGATACGATGAGGTGCTACCCTTACCCTTCAACTAATTCATCTCATTACGGATGTACACTTGCTCTGCGTATCGTAGCAACGAAGTTGTGATAACATGTACGTGCTCGTCTTTCCCACACTCTATAGACATATACGCGCTCATCTGCAAGTGTAGTAGCTAGAGGGGGAGGAGGAGATTTAGTTCCAGCTGCTACATCATGAGATGCTTCACCTGTACAATAAGTACCTCCGAATCTTGGTCGCAAAATATCCTATCTTCTCTTTGGTGCCATATTTCAAACTGAAATTAATATTTGATTGAATTTTCTTGAAATACTACAATTTTCATGAAAATATGTTATACACTTTATTGAAAAGGAAATAATTGATTACTTAAATATAATATTCAATTACAAATACAAATTAATCGCTATCATCACTTAATTGTAAATCAAAATCATCTTCTTTTTCTGAAGAATTTAAATCAAACTCAAGCTCTTCTTCAGATATCTGACCCTCCTCATCCTCTCTAGATAAAATTTCAACATATGCATTACGTGGATCATTCAAAGGTTCATTATCCTCATATACAACAGATGCATTTATTTCATAAGCATCTTCCTGAAACGCTTCACTTTCAATTCTCTGTTTTCCTTTTCCATGTGATTCAAAAACACCTCTAGTTTTAACCTTGCAAACGGCCAACCAATTGGACTTATTTTGTTGTAAGCTGGGAAAAGGGACATAATACACCTGGATCGCTTGCATTGCCAACACGGATGGTTCAAATTATCGAAATCTTCTTCGCTTGTTGATTTCAACTAGATTGTATTGGCTATGCACTTTTGTACCAATGTTTGGAGTTGGATCAAACCAGTCATACTTAAATATCACACTTCACTTTATTAGCAATGCAAGATATTTGATTTCATGTTAGACCCCACACCCCACCCGTAGGTGTTTGCAGGTGATACTGCGGAGTTTGTTTGCGGGTGATACCGCGGCATCCAACCTTAATTAGAATTGTCCGCTTTGGCTGTGACTCGACCTCGCAACTTCACGGTTTTGTTCTGCTTTCACGGACGTAGCTCAATGGTAAGACGAGTCCGCGAAAGCGGAACAAAACTGTGAGGTTGCGATGTCGAGTCGCAGCCAAAGCGGACAATTCTGATTAAGGTTGGATGCCGCGGTATCACCCGCAAACACACGCCCCAGTATCACCTGCAAACACCTACAGGTGGGGTGTGGGGTCCAACATTTGAAATTTTAAGTGCTGGAAC
>JAOTJB010026371.1:0-10610 GCA_027123815.1 Erythroxylum minutifolium
TGCTTTACTTTTTGTAAAGTAGATTCCTTAGAGATAAGGTTAGGTTAGCTTTTGTTAAAGCTAATTATTATGTCTCTAGGTAGATTTACGTGTTTAACCTCCACCTTGTCTATATAAGGAGGGTTTAGTTTTCATTGTAAGCACGTCTTTTTTCTTTGAGAGTTTTGTTTAGTTCATTTCTTAGGAACTTGTTTCTTAGAAGTTTGTACATCTTATCAGAAAATGAAGAAGCTTTTCTTCGCATATCTCTTCTAAACACTTCTCTCCTTCCTGAAATAGGTCCATTTCTTTGTTAAAGATTGCAGAGATGAGTATGCTCTACACTCGCCTTATATAAGGATCTTGTGTATCAGAAAGTCTATGACAGTCAGATCTGGTAATCTGTTGCTTCTAAATCAGCTGCCCAGTTGTTTGTTAGAAGCATTAACGGGGAATGACGAGTAAGAGTGTGTGAGTGAAGTAGGATTCCTAAAAGGCGACAGCACTAAGTCCCATATGAGCCGTGGAGAAAGGCATTGAAGGGCAATAAGACTGCGATATCTGGAATGCCTATGTAGTAATCACACTTCCAATCCGACTTTGGTTAGTCGATGCCATCAACTAGTGTAGTGGTTTGAGAGGTAGTTAGCCTTGAGAGAAGGTTAACCAGTGAAAAAGGTCATAGTTTTCCTGTGTCACTGCCTACAACGGACCGTAGGTGCGTATAGTGAATAGGTCTTTTATGATGCCACTAATTGGCATCGTTAGTGACGATGCCAACCGTCACTCGACGTCACTAGATGACATGGTTAGAGACGATGCAAGGTGTCGTTCGCGAAGCAATAGGTGATGCCATGGATGGCATTGCTTATGCAGCCCATCGAAGCACGGTGGCTTCCACTAGATGAGAGATCAAACGGCATGAAGCAGGCGGCGACAGATGGGAGGACACCCAATGGTTAAAGAACCAGTATTTGGAGAGTTGTGATCGTTATCCGAAGAGTTGGAAGCTTTAGAGCAAAAAAGAGGGAGCACTGGAGAAGCCTAAACGAAGAGTCACAGACGATACCAATGAATGTCTGCGAGAACGATGGGTGCGTGTCAGACATGCGCCACCGTTCTCTAGAACATGTCTAAGCAGACATTAATGGCACGCGCCTGCACAATAGACAGCCTCTCCCACTTGATTAATTTGTTTTTAATGATTTTAAACCTTATTTTCATTAAATTAATTTAATGGAGATTAAAATTAGTTTATATTCCTAATAAAATTGAAAAAATGTTTTTCAACTTTTTTAAATTTTGTTTTCAAGGTGTAATGTTACATTAGGCATACTTTTTTGTAATTTAGTTTAATTTTTCAAGAGTTGAATTATTAAATTAAAAAATTATTATCAAATCAATAATTAAAATCAAACAAAGGTTTTAAATAATTTCTTTCATAATTAGATTATGTTTGAAAATATAAATATAATGAGATTATATTTTTATGATGAGACAAAAAATTTGAAAATTTAAATCCCTTAATTAAAATTTAAGTACATATTAGGAATGTAATGGATGCCTTACCTAACGATTTTATGAGTCACATAAAATGTGTTTGATAAAAATGTTATCTACCTAATTTAAATTTAGTTGGTTTGTTGTGTAAACTCAAAATCAATTATTTATAATTTCTTAGTGGCCTGGAATCCTATTTAAAAATAATTGATTTTGAGTTTACACAACTTTAATAGTGAGCACTATTATTTTGAATAAAATAGTGGAAGTAATCAAATATTTTTTAAAGTTCTTATTTTATTCGATTTTGGATATAAACTAATACTAACTCTTTATATGGTTTTTGGTTATCAAATCAGAAGATGAGTACCAACCTAATATTGAGGAGTATCATAGATGCTAACAAGCTGATTGAACCTAACTTTACGGGCTAGTTTAGAAACCTGAGAATAGTTCTCAGGCAAGAAAAGAAATTGTATGTTCTTAACACTCTTGCTCTACAAGAGCTTAGTTCAAATGCAGCTGATCAGGTTTAATTTGGGAGGGATATCAATGTTATATTGATGATGTTGAGCAAGCTACATGTGTGATGTTAGCTAGCATGTCTCTTGAGCTTTAAAGGCAACCTAAGAACATGGATGCACCTACTATGATTTTGCATCTCAAGGAGATATTTGCTGCATATAGTAGGGTGGAGAGGTATCAATTCTCCAAAGCGCTACTTAGATTCAAGATGACAGAAAGATCTTCAGTCAACCTGCATGTGCTAAAGATGATTGGGTATATTGAAAAATTAGCCCAATTAGGTTTTGTCATGGGCCATCAGTTGAGCGTTGATCAAGTGTTGCAATCTCTAAGTTCGAGTTTTTCACACTTTGTCATAAACTTCCATCTAAACTAAAAGGACATGATGTAGCGCCCCAATCCCATCCGACATATTCTTGTACGCCCGTTAGACATTCGTGCACATGCCTGACAGAAATGACGTGCTAACTATTACACTTACTGTTATCTCATGGCATTATAAATTAAAAACATAAATATCACAATGTCTAAAATCCCAATTTTCCTCTGTTCATTTCATAAACCATGATTTACAATGTAGCATTTCATAAAACATCCATGTACATACAATCTCGACAACCTATCAGAGTCTACAACTCTGTTACAAAACATGCTATAATGTGATTTGTTATACAAAAATTTTAACGAATTCCTTCAGTCCAAGTTGATTGATTATAGTTGTGATTTGCCTTATATTTTAGGGTGTAATTTGTTAGACATTTAGTGTGAATTTGAATGTTGAGTGTGTAATTATGGTTTAATTGTGTTAGTTTATGTGTTTAAGTGTTTTTTATGGGTTAGTATAAGTCTTTGAGCTTAATTGTTACATTTTTTAGGTACCTTTATGTGTTTGTTAGTGTTTCAAGGTAAACGGCAAAGAACGAAGAAGTTGCGAAGAGTTTCGGGTCAAAAACATGGCCCACGATCGTGACACAAGAAGCCACGATCGTGACAAAGAGGGATGAGCCAGGGCAGCCAAGCCATGATCGTGCACTTTGGGTACAATCATGACAAAGAGCTTAGATCCAGGCCACGATCGTGCACTTTAGGTCACGATTGTGATAGAGAGGGTTAAGCGCTAGCCACGATCAAAAGAGTTTCGCAAAATTTTTCAGACCTTTTTGATCCCGACTTAAACCTAGGGCATCCAAAGTATAAATACATCATAAAGGAACAGAACCAGGAGCTTTGGAGAGTATGAAAAGAGAGCATTCACGTCAGCCACATTCTGAAAAAAATAAAGAGTTATCGAGAGATTAAAGAAGGAGACGAAGGAAGAGAGTCACGGAGACGAAGCTTGATGCGACGTACTTCCCAGAACAGGTGGTTTCTCACAGTTGCTACCTCTACAAATCCGTTCTGACAATATTATTATTTTTATTTCAATTTTATGGATGTATGAAATTAGGATGATTAGTGAAATTAACTGTTGTCGAGTGTTGATTTATGTCTAAACTCACCTTCGAATTTTTAGTCCTTGAGAATAATAAAGTTTAGTTGATTGGGTTTTCATTGATTTAGTTGTGATTCAATATCTGTCTATAATAATTCGGCAATAAACTGAGAGGGTGAGTTGAGTGAAAATAATCAAATTAGGCTAACTACAGTTAGGTAATTTGATACTAGAGAATTGAATCAAACTGGTAAAATTGTGTAACAAGAGATCGAGCATAGGCTTCCGGTAGGTTATTAGATAATTTTATAACTAAATTAGGTTTTGGGTTAATTGTGAATCGAGAGATTACAATTCCATAATTTAAATTAAGGATTATCAATTAGGGTTAAGGATTATAACTAGAGAGAGAGTAATATACCATAGGACCGTCTAGACCCATTAATTCGATAATTGCATAACCAGTTAGTTTTTCGTTAATTTCGGATTAAAAATCCCCTTTCTCTCACTTGGTAATTTCTAGGTTGATTTTTGGATTGGGTTGTGTGATTTGTTACTTGTTTAGATTTCTGCAATTTAATTCTTGAACTTAATAGTTTGATTGATTTATTTTCTACATTAGTTTATTTATTTTGAATTATTGTAGTTAGTACAATCTTAGATTTTAGGACTAGACTTCCCTCCTCGTAGGATCAATACCTTAGGTACTATACGAACGACCTGTGCGCTTACGAAAGTTACCAAGGTTATAAATATTAAAACTTAGCGTACATAACCTTGCGATCAATAGATGTCCTAATTATAAGTGTAATAAGGATTCCTAGTTAAATTTAAATACCAACTACTAGTATTAATTGAATTGGAACTTTAATAGTCCTTATTCAGTTAACAAATTAACTACTAGTTCGACTTTAAATAAGACTAGTAGAATAATTTAATTAATACTTTAGGAATTCTATTTCAATTAAATTTTTTTCGAAATGTCAAATCAAATTCCTGTTATCATAAAGAAAGTGTTACCTTTAGGGTTTTTCATAATCATAATAGAAAATTTGACCTTATAACAAGTTATAATCTAACTAAAACACCATCTATATAAATATTGTTTTAAGGTTAATAATCAAGCAAAGGAAATCCAAATTATAATAAAAAAAGATTGTAATAATGAATCATTCTTATGTAATGAAATTAGATCTAATTCCATAGGCTTTTACTTCTAACTCTTCTTAAACTCCAACTTTTATAGTTAATCTAATAAGCATATGCAATGAATCCTTAATTAACTAGTCATGCTTACGTCAAAGGCTATCATTTTAAGAAATTACATATGAATCCAAGTTATGATGGTTCCTCCCATTATGAGAATACATTTATATGTCACTTTTGATTGTGGTAAAGAAGATTTTATATGGTGGATTTCTTTTCATCTAGAAAACGAAGATGAGAGTGAATTTTTTAGTGGAACTTAGAGAGTGAGTGTAAACTATATGTTATTTGGACAAACAATTATAAATCAATTTGCACCTCTCTTCCGTTCTCTTCTTACTTATTGTGTTTATGTGACTTCCACACTATAGTTATGATTACCTTTAGTCAATACTAGAACACTTATTTATTTATTAAAAAATTAATTCATTAAATTGAAAACAGTTTTTAAAGCACACATAATTCACTCCTCTCTTATGTACTATTTGGGGATAAACTATTAGTATCATATCCTTATGTATATGTTTCTAATGAAACTGAAGCAAATATCGTTATAGCATAATTTTTATAACTTTTAACCAAGGGTGATAAGATATTAATATTTCTTTATATTTTAATAGAAATAATTACTTAAATTGGAAAAAATAGGATAAATTACTTTCTTATGATTGAAATATTTTGGAGTATGAGAGATTATAGAGAAAGTGAGTGAGAATACCAATGATGATATATTGAATGATTTGAATAATAAGGCAAGGCATGTTCTTAGGTCTTTTGGTAGAATTGTCTTAAATAATGTGTCAATTTGTGAAAATACTACGCACACTTAAAATTAAAAAGATGGAACCAACGACATAAAGAAATATAGCTGCAAAGAAAGAAGTGAAAAGAAGGAGAAGGATAAAAAAATAAATAAGACACCAATTGGAAAGTATATGTTTTATGGTCAATAAGGATGAGGTACCCTCTAATTATTACTCTTGTAATGATAATAATGACAATGACAATGATATTGATTTGTTATAGATCAACTTTTTAAGTTTTGTAAGGCCATGGGCATGAAAAGAAATAAAAGTTCTTTTAAATACATGAAAGCTTAAAAGCTCCTATATACATGTATAAATGAGAATGAGAAATTGAAATGTAAATTGCATGAATTTCCGCATGATGGTTCTCTCTTGGATATCCACAATTCATATCATTGTTCACATCACTATTCACGTCTTTCTCTAGCCTTTCTCCCATGGATTCTAACCTTCTGGTTTGCCTTATTCTTTACCACATACTGCTTTCCATTCATATGTACTCTATTATGTCTTTTATTCACAAATCTATCAATACTCACTCACTAGAAAACTCACATCTCATTTTTTCTCGATCCTCACTTAATACTCATCTCGCCACCCTCACTCATCCTACCACTCTCATAGACCATCGTTCAACACTCCTTTTAATTTTAGAACTTCCCACCACCTCTTTCACCCTACCCACTTAGCTTTTAAGCAACAATTTATAGATTGTACCTATGGACTTACACTTCGCACCCTTAACTGTAACTAACAACTCAACTGGGAATTCTTCTTCAACCTCAACTAACCAGCCTACTTCTAGCCTCAATAACCACCCATTTAAAGGACATGGACACAAGTTGTAGGTGGACATACTACCCTCTTAGTGAAACTTGTGAGTATAGAATTGTCTCTCCACCAATAGAATTGTTGAAGGCTGGTGTTAACATATGGAGAACCACACTTTTTGGATTTTTCATTCACAAAAGGATTTCTTTCCTAGTTATGATTATAAGCATTAGGCCTTCAATAACTGGAAACAACATGGATAGGATGTGTTAGTTATGTTTCTGTTTAGACTTTCTAGTTCAGAAGAAGCCAAGGTTATGTTACAATTAGGACCTTGACATGTTTAAAACAAACCCTTATTACTGTAACATGGAGGCCTTGAATCAAATTGAAAGACTTTAAACATAACAATATTCCCATATGGATATGACTACATGAAGTTTCACTTTAATATTTGACTACCAAGGGGTTAGTTATCTTGTAAGCTATATAGGAAGACCAATAGCATTGAATCAATCCCTAACAGAAATCAAGCGTATTAACCAAGCTAGGATTTGCATTCTAGTTATTTCCTTATCTGACCCGCTGGAAACCATACCTTATATTCAGCTGATTAAGGATTTAGAACAAGTGGAGGATCAACTGAGGGTTACATATGCTTGGAGAACTTAGTTAGATAGAAAGCAGATATGGAGATCATCGAGGAGGGTGTTTAAAATAGGTGAATACCAAGAGTTGCTAGAAATGAGTAACTTGCAGGAGAAAATACATGAACCGATCACAACAACAAATAATGTGCAGGAGGAAACACATGAATAGTCTAAAACATATTCCAGTTGCATTAGTGACAGAAAAAAACACAAACAACAATAACCCTAGCTGCAATAGACACGATACAAAAAGAATACATAACAGACATTCCAGCTCCAACAGAAACCATAGACAAAACAAACGAAATTATATGTGAGGTGAGCAATAAAATGGGAGATGTGTAGCAGGAGAAAAAAAGAAGGTTCATACAGGCTTGCACAAACAAATGTGGATCATGTGGAAAAAACCCCCAAGAAACTCCTAAAAAATAAGCTCAATAACAAATTCATAAAGATCAAGATTTTAAGACAGTGGTTAGAAGAAGATCAAGTAAAAAAAAAAGAGACCCTTCCTTAGGGAGATATGAATATCCTCACATGGAATGTAAGAGGGCTAATTCCCCTAATAAGAAACTGATGATCAAAGATTCTATTTTACAAAATAAAGTTGCCAATGCTGGAATTTTGGAAACTACAATAAGAAAGGAGAAACTACTGACCTATCTTCCTACCACCTTGTAGATCATCTCCAATAACTCATATCATCCGAGTGAAAAATCATTGTACTTTATGATTCTAAAATCTTATCTATTAACTCTTCTGAAATTATAGATCAAATGGTGCATTTGTAGGTCAACATCAAGTAGCTAAATTAGTGGATTTGCTTAATATTTACATATGCACATAACAATGTATACCAAAGGAACTTCTTGTGGAACCAGATAAAGGAATTAGCTACTTTAACCAACTTACCTTAGATGGTCTCAGGTGATTTCAACTCCATATTGAAAGTAAATGAAGCAGAGGGTCTGTAACCCTTACACAAAACTTAGCAAATTTCTAAAAGAAGCTCGGCTCATTGATTTACCCGTAGGTGGATGTTTTTTCACATGGAACAGTAAACAAAATGGTGATTGCCTAATTAGGAAAAAGCTAGATAGAAATATTGCCAATCTATTGTGGATAAATACCTTCTCTAACTATTTTTCCTTATACTCAATCAACATCTTATCTAATCACGCTACCATTTTAAAGAAACTAGTTATAGAAAACTTCAAATTTCCATTTAGATTTAGCAGCTTCATATTGGAGTTAGCTGGTTTTGAAGAAAGAGTTTGGGGAGCACTGAGATCTAACATCGGAGGCACTAAGTAATATGTATATGCATGGAAAATGCAAGTAATCAAACATGATATGAAGTTGTTATACAAAACCAATGTTTGCATCATACATCATCTTGTCAATGCATCAAAAAATGATTTGGAAACCGTGCAACTTACCTTTTATACAAATCCTATATCTCGAATTATATATCTTAGAAAGGGGGAAGCCCTAAAAAGCTACACACAAGCACTCAACTATGATTATTCTCTAGTGAAATAAAGAGTCAGGGTTGAGTGATTGAAGAATGGAGATAGGAACAACTTTTTCTTTCACAAGGTCGTAGTTTCTAAGAAAGCTAGAAAAAAGGTAATCTCTCTCAAGCATTAATGATATTTGTCTTGACTCTTAGACTCAGCTATGGAAGGAGCTTTCAACTAATTTAATGACTTGATGACTCAACCTTCATAATTATATTCATCTATACACTTCCTTAAACAAGTAATGAAGGATTTTACTACATCTTATGATGTAGAATTGTTATGCAGGCTTGTCACTTTACAGGAAATCAAGAAAACTATAGATGCACTTCACCCTTACAAGACTCCTAGACCAGATGGGTTGGATGTAAATTTTTTTAGCAAAACAAGGTCCCTCATTGAAAATATGATCTTAGAAGCAGTTATGGAAATTTTCAATAATGACACACTTCTAAAAGAGATCAATAAGGCCTTCATAACCCTTATCCCAGAGTTAGGTGAGCTAAATCATGTTTTTAATTTAATATCTATTGCATGTTACAATTCCATTTACAAAATTATCTCAAAGATTATAGCTCAAAGGCTTAAGGGATTACTTAACAAGCAAATTAGCCACACCTAAAGGGCCTATATGCTTAGAAGGATGATTAGAGATAACATACTCATTCTTTAGGAGCTCATCAGCAATTACTCTAGGAAAAAAAGTAACCCCAGTTGTTGCATGAATATTGATTTTAAGAAAGCATATGACAATGTCAACTAGAAATTCATTATCAATATCCTACTTGCTATAGAATTCTTAGTCTCTTTCATTCAACAAATTGGCTGCACTTGAAAACTTCCTCATATAGCATTATAGTGAACATATATCTTACTAAATTCTTTAAAAGCTCTAAGAGTATTTGGCAAAGAGATCCTTTATCACCTTACATATTTTTCCCATTGTTATGGCGGTGCTTCATAAGATAACTTTGAGAGTTATTGAAAGAACAAAGGGCTTCAAATATCATTCAAATTGCAGGAAGCTTGAACTAACTAATTTTTGTTTTGTAGATGATTTAATTCTATTGTTCAAAGCAAATGCTACCTCCATCTCTTTCCTAATGAAAGCTTTAAAAATATTTTAAAGAACTTCTGGATTGTAAGCGAATTGCTCCAAAAGCAACATTTATCTATCAAGAAGTGCTTCCAATCACGTTCAGTTGATCTCAGCTATCACTAGTTTCAAATTACAAGAATTTCCAATAAGGTATCTAGGCATTCCTATTTCTTCTCAAAGGGTGAGAACAAGAAAGTTTATGGATATATTTGATAGAATTAAATAAAAATTACCATCGTAGAGCACTAAACATCTTTCAACAGTAGGAAGAGCTCAACTCATAATCTCAATACTCAATTCCATCAACACTTATTGGTTAACTCATCTAACTTTTCCCATTTCCATCAACAAGTGGATTAACAAGTTACTTAAAAATTTCTTATGGTCAGGTAGTAGTGATAGAATCCATGAAAGCAAGGTGAGATGGAGTGAGGTGTTTGATTGAGAAGAGAATTCATCTCAATCAAACACCTCATGGAAAAGTAAAAAAGATGCATCCCCTATTAGAAATAAACTTACACATTACTAAGAAGTTCTCGTGGATGGGATACTCACCCCTCATTAGAGTTGTTACAAGCAGGTGCTAAAATTTGGTTTGTAGCCCTTGTGGGCTATTTCTGGAGTAAAAGATCCATAAGTAAAAGGCCTTTAATGAATTTTTTGGGTTTTGAATGGAAGATACATTCCAATATCACTACAATGGTAGGACATTACTAGAATACAACTCTAACAAGCTATATTTGCATACCTCATTCATTACTGATCAAGTAATTCATTTTAAATGTGAATTTTTAGGTGCAACTAACAACTTGGACCTTTTTTGTTATTTATGCTACTAATAATGTTTTCCAAAGAGTCAAATTATGGGAGGATATCAAGGCCCTTTAATGTACCACTAGTGGACCATGGGCTGTGGCATGGGATTATAATTGTATTTTCTCTTCAAATGAAGCAGAAAGCAAATAGACTAAATGGAGTTGATAGATTTCACTTTAACAACTATTTGCTGGATCTAAGATAAGTAGGATATTTTGACATTTGAAACAAGCAGCAAAGGGATTACTTCATAAGGAAAAAAACTTGATAGATTTTTAGAGAATCAATAATGGATGGTTAAATATC
>JAOTJB010026386.1:0-10610 GCA_027123815.1 Erythroxylum minutifolium
TTATTTAATCTAATTTTGCATGTATAATAATCACAAAATTTATACATACAAAATTTTCAATTAATCACATGTAATTTATGCAAAAATTAAACAATTATAATATGCATGTCAAAAACTTAAATTCCAACAAAAGACATACATAATTAAAATTAATATTTTTCATAAAATATTAATACCAAAAATGATTTTATAATTAAAATCATAACATAATGGGTTAGGTCTTGATTAACCCAATTAATTATTAA
The DNA here is from genome assembly GCA_027123815.1 of Erythroxylum minutifolium. NCBI lineage: Eukaryota > Viridiplantae > Streptophyta > Magnoliopsida > Malpighiales > Erythroxylaceae > Erythroxylum > Erythroxylum minutifolium. The sequence continues at coordinate 246 of JAOTJB010026386.1, forward strand.
TATTAACAAAATTAATATTAATAAATTTTCAAAAAAAAATTCGACAGAATCGTCTTCAACCTCTAGCCGGGTCGGATGTGACCCGGCTGGACCTGATGGAGCTCCGACGCTCTAGAGCAGAGGATGTCAGAGGTTGGATTAACGCTGGCCTAGGTTTGGCGGGCCATGGGCAGGCCACGGGCCTACCATGGTCTGCCCGGACCGGGTGGGCCCGGCCCGGCCCATTGACATCCATAAATATTTTTCTTGAGGTTGCATTACTTTATAATGGAAGATCGCTTTAGGAGTGCTTTGATGCATGTATGTAGGAATTTCGGTGTTTTATGGAGAAGATGTCCGAAGAAATGACTCTTTGCTGAATTTCTTACTATTCATAATTTGGGACGTGGGTATGATTCCTGACTCTGTATAACTAAGGCATTTTCCTACTTCATTCAATTATCAATCATAGTTCAGAAGGATTTCGAATGTAACTTAATTTCAAAGACCTTTTTTGGTAGGGAAATCTCATATTACCTTCCCATTTTGAAGATGTGGTTCACCGATTTTGCTATCTTTACATTTTTTACATTCGGCGACAACGTGAAAGGTTAAAACTTTTAGTATTGTTTTTCGAGTTTCCTATTGTTTCCTTAATGAGGAGTGAAGTAATTTATATTTGCACTATTAGGCCGTATGCTTTGCCCCTTTTTTTCTTGGTTTGTTTTCTTCACCTTGTTTGATTTCCTAGTTTTCCTTCATTTATTGTTCTGGGTTGTGGGATGATTAGATTTTCTTTGACCTGAATTTTGACTGTTACCCTGTCTGATTATGTTACAACTCATTTAAATGTTTTCTTGTTCCTTTATGTTCGCTTGAGTTTAGGTTTTGATTCTTCGAGATTTATGCATTTGTTGTATATACAAAGTTTCTGATGTTCACTAGATCTAGTTGCTAGCCACACATTTGCTATGGCGATGCGGCATCTGTCAAGCTTTATTCAAGTTTTTTGCAAAGGTTACTGGCATGTTTTGTTGCTATCAGTTTGCCTGTTGGAGAGTAATATTTTGTAAGGATCCCACCTTCCAGTTAGTTGTTGTCACATGCGGAGAGTCTACATTCAAATTACTACGAGATTTTCAACCACTTCTAGCATCGACATCAAAAAACATTTTTTAGGTTAGCTTGTTCTCTGCCTGAAAATGGATGCAGATAACAACATGGATGCAGATTTGTCTTGAATAATCAAGGGTATGTTAGTGAGTATATATGCATTTCTTTTCCCATGAAGCAAGTAACCGTTCTTTTCTCTCTCCACTTACTTTCTACATATTTGCAATTACATCTTTTGATTTCTGTTTGTATCCCTCTTGTGATTTTTGGGGTTAGTCTAGAGCTTTCCATATCTAGTTTCGGTTTGTTTGCTTTTTTTTGGGAAGATTAGGAGGTCAAGATTCATTGATACGTTTGAGTTTATTTATGTTGTTGGCATTATAAATTGTTTTTGCTGCTCATCGTAAGTTTCTGTCTAAGTATATGTTAATTGTTTTCAAAAGGCCTGAGTTTGTTTGTCTTAGGTTTTGCCTTCTTAATTTCTGGTAACCAAACAACAACATTCTTTATAACTAAATTTCGACTCGGTCTTTTTTTGAGTTAAAGCGTAGGTTTAGTTTGAAAATAGTTATTTTGTTGTTCTTATCAAAGCATTTAGTAACCTTTGTAAACAAAATTTTCCTGTTTACGTTAGCCCTTCCTTGGAAATATCACCTATCTTGTGCCCTGCTAATTGGCCAATTCTTTACCTGCCTATTTAATACTTTTCATATATTATTTGGAGTTAAGTGGTTCACAATATCCTTTTATTGAAAATAGAAACTCATGTCTTATTACATGATTAGGTTATACCTGTGTCATTTGTCCAAGCAGTCTGTCACTTATTCAGGTAGTCTGTGTCACTTGTCCAGGCAAATTGTAGCACAGTAGATTATGACATAATAGTATCTCCCACAAATATTATTTCACTCTCCTTTTCTTCTTTTGATGCACAGACATTTTAACATAGGTATGTTGTTAAGTATTTTAAGTCCAAACCAAATCTTATTCCTTCTGTTACTTTGAGCAAGTGGTTGTTAAGGATGTCAATGGGCCGAGCCAGGCCTGGGCTGCCCTCTGCCCTGCCCAGCCCAGCCTCAAATACTGCGGCTCGGGATGTGCCGGCCTGCAGCCCCGCTCGCCGACGGTTCGGACGACCCGTGGTCAGCTCGTGGCCCGGTAGGTCACGGGTGGGCCGGGCCAGGCCAGGCCAGGCCAAACCCTGCCCGTCTATATTTTTTAATTAAAAAATAAAAGAAAATGGCATTATTTTGGACAAAACGATGCCCTTTTGTCGGGCCGTGGGCTGGGCCCGCATTGCCATGCCTAGTGGTTGTGATTAGTATTATTTTATTTTAATTTTGATTATTAAGTAATTATTATTATCTTTAGTATATTATTTGTTTGTTTTTATGCATTTATGTATTTAGTTATATATATATATATATATATATATATATATATATAGTTTCATTTATTTACTCGTTTAACTTATATCACTTTTTTCTTTACTATACTCTACTTTTTTTCTTCATGTCATAATTGCACGTGGGTTTATCAAAAATAGTTTCTTTACTCTATTGGTATAAGACTACGTACTATTAGACCTCTCCAGGTTCACAGTAGTGTGAGATTCGGACTGGGTGTGATAATGATGATGAAGAATTAGGAGATCTTATGCAAATAATTCCTAAAAGAATAAAAATGGTTAAACTTACCTCATGATATCCATACAAGTATAGATGATTATGTCATAAAAAATAAGCTACTCGTTTATTTGTAATTTTAATCTTTTAATAATATAGAATTGTAATTTTAACAACTCTAACGAATGCTGCGAATCTCTTTATTATTTTCTTGCAATATCATATTTACCATTTCATTGCATTGCTTATGTTTTCTCAAACCATTTTTTTCTATTCACTTAACGTTATTGTGTAGAGACTAGAAATTATATATGAAATTCAAGGATTAAATGATTATACGTCAAAGGGGTAGTATACGTATCACCTTTGTTTTAGCGTATAAGCAAAATATTTACGTTACGTGCAAGGATCACGTTTGTAGGATCCTATACATAAACGTGCAAGGATCAGAACGACTTTAAAGTCTAAAAGCTATATAAATATAGGAGACATGATATAACTATTATTTTTGTCATTTATGTATTTTTAAATTTTGATTATTTAATTTTTAAAAATATAGTATTAAAATACTTAAAATGAATTTTTTTACAAATAAAATTAATACATCGAAACTCTTTTTTTAATAATTTAAATAATATTTTCTTATAATGTCAGAAAATTACCTCAAGGCCACGTCTTTTTTCAACCCATATACTTCCTTGACGTGTATGCTAATATAGCTTCACATGTATATTTGGTTTACAAGTTTTATTTGTACTTTTTCAAGAGTTAATTCTCATATATAGTAATTTTTATAAATTAAAAATCCATCGGAGCCAATTACATTGACCCTTTTTTTTATTAATATCAAACTGTCAACTGATGTATTACTTATTATAATCAATCAAGAATCATAATTAATTTTGCCATATAGATGGTACAATCCATGCCCCAAAGGGTGACTATATATACGTAGCCATATGTGAACAAATGATACAGAACTACCTTAACAGAAAAACAATTTCCTGGTCTAATTAACACGACATGGTTAAGGTTCTGGAGCATTGCCGAGTATATCCAGCACCTGGTGGTGTTGATGAAATGTCAATTCCTCTCACCTTTCTTGACCTTATACGTCTCACAGGATCAACCAAACTACTACTATTCTTCGAACTTCCCATTTCTACGGACCTATTCACCAAATATGCCGTTCCAAGCATCAAAAACTCATTTTCTCTTGCTCTCAAGCATACGTTGCCACTTGCCGGAAACTTGATTTGCCCTCCTAATTTTGAAATGCCACAAATACGTTATGTGAAAGGCGATTCATGCCATTGGTGTTCGCTGAGTCTGAGGATGATTTTGATCACCTTACAGGCAATCACGTCCGGAATGCTTCTGTGTTCCATTCTTTTGTTCCCGAACTTCCACCAGTGAGTATGGTCTCTGATGAGCCGGTCATCCCAATTACTGCTGTTCAAGTTACGCTCTTCCCAAACTCTGGCATTTGCATGGGATTAAATAATATCCATGCTGTTTGTGATGGTAATACCTTTTTTAGCTGTTTAAAGTTGTGGGCTTCAATCTTTCAATCAGGAGAAACGGCATTTTCATCATCAGGTAACAACTTATTACCTTTTTACGACAAGACTGCATTAAAAGATCCCAGATGGACTGAGCTCGAAGCGACATTTTGGAACCAAGCTAAACAAAAGAAGTGCGCAGGGCCGGGGAGATCTCTTTCAGCTAATAATGTTATAGCCACATTTGGAATGCCTCGAAACAGTATTGAGGAACTCAAGAAACAAGTAACAGCGCAGTGTCCAACTTTGTCTCACGTAACAGCTTTCACTGTTACGTGTGGCCACGTCTGGTCATGCATGGTCAAGGCAAATGTCTCATGTAAAGAGGAGATGGATAAGGAGGACGAAGAAGAACACTTTGGATTTTCGGCTGATTTAAGACGTCGTTTAAGCCCTCCTCTGCCTGAAAATTACTTTGGGAACTGTACGATGTTTTGTATAGCTAATGCCAAAAGGAACGAATTAGAGAAGGAAGATGGTTTTGTCTTTGCTGCCAAAGGTATAGGCGAAGCAATCGAAAAGAAGGTAAAAGATATTGGAAGATCCTGGGAAGATTCAAAGAGTTGGATGGATAATATGGATTTTGCACTGGGAAGAAAACCCGAAGTCACAGTCGGAGTCGCAGCATCACCCAATTTTCATTTGAAGTATGAAGGAGGTGGAATCGGCAGATTGAAAAAGATTGAACATATCTCCATTGATGGTACAATATTTTTTTCTTTGGGTTCATCTTTGGACAAAGAAGGCGACCTTGAAATTGGGCTATCACTCCCTATTCTCAAAATGGAAGCTTTTGCCCACTTTTACAACGAAGGGATCAAACTCAACGAATAAGGTAAGAACGCATGGAATTTGTGATGATTCTGATGGACATAGGTAGACCAAGGATGCCTTGTCTCAACAATGTAACGATTTGAATTCAGTAATAGCATTATTTGAATCGTCTTCTTGCTTTTATTTTCTCAGCCTGCACCTGTTCTGCCAAGGATTTTCCGCTTGTGTCTTGCATCAGTTCCTGGTCTTAGACGCATTCTTCTGGTTCGTTTGTTTCTGCTGTTTGGGTCTGCATCTACTTGTCTGTGTCAGGTTTGAACATCGTTGGTTTGTCGGTCTCCTGCTGTGATTCCGCCTCCTAGTTTATTGCTACATTCCATTGCAATGAGTCTACTTCAACATGTTGCTGCGAAATCCACCTGGTCCGATACTTGCTGCTCCGGTGAACGGCAAAAGCATGATCTGATTTTAAAATAATGGTTTTTTAGCGGCTTGAATGATATTTGAATCAAAATTAATAAAAAGACTGTGTGTTTTCAAATTCATGCAAAGTTAATTTGTTGTCGTTAATTAGATAGTAATTTGACATATGTTAAAGATTAATTCATTAAAATTATGAATTAATCTTTAACATAAGAACTATGGTCGACTCCCATGAAATCAATCATAACAACTAATCATTTGACTTTTGCATTCAAGTTAATAACATGATTCACATAAAGTTAATCTTCAAAATTATTAATTTTATAAAAATATGATTAAGTTGAATATACCGAATTAGGGTGTTAACAATTTTATATAATAAAGCATTTAATATGCATAATTAACAAAAACCAAAACTTGAAAAGCCCCAACTGATTTATACTAGTAGATATTGTTCAAATGGTAACTTAAATTCCATTTTTACGTAATCTGAAATTATTACCTTCTTTTTCCTTTTAAGTTGCTTCTCAAATCTTTCTTATTGTTGTTGTTTCACTTTTTATAATTCATTTTCCACAAAAATGGCAATTATTATCATCAAATTTTGATTTTTAGAAACAAATTTTGGACATACTAATCGATTAGCGTGAGACATTAGTTAATCAAATGTTTCTTAATGCCTACATTAGTCTACTATGATGTATAATAGTCAACCACTAAGCTCGATTCAGTTGTAAGTGTCTTCTTATCATGAATTTTAGAGAATTATTTTTATGTAATTTTTTTATCACTTCAATCTGAAAATTTTATCAAAACTATGCTTAGTGATGATAGCAAACCAAATCAACATACATTTTCATCAAAATTTTCCTTTTTCCTTAAGTGTTATTATAATAATTAATTAATTCTACAGCTTTTATGTATCCTATATTAATATCCAACTTAATCAGCAAACATTAAAAATATTCTTAATGTGTTTAATTCTATGAGATCATAAAGATCTTAAACTTAAATTTGGGAGTCTCACCCACATTATATATAAGGACGTCAATTTGGCTTAGTCACAAGTCCAATTCGACTTGAAGTTAATAAATAAAGTATGAGATAACTAAATTTCAAGTTAGAATCTGACTATAAAAATTAAAAAAAGGCTTCAAGTTAGGCATCGACTCAAGCTTCACAACTCATTTTGACTAAAAACTTGACCGATTTAAAGTAAAAAAAATGACATCATGTTTTTATTAGATGAGTAAAAAAACTGTCTCATTCTTCCCAACAACCAGCTTTTGTTTTTCCCTTCTATTGTCGTAAGCCCCAAATTAACTTACTTCATTTGGTCGATTGTACGGATAGATATTAATATTAAAAAATTACCTATTAATAATATAAAAAGGATTTTGTAAATTTCATACCAAATGCATGCAAATCACATTTATCATTTTATTATAATATCAAAACCATTTCGTTGCATTACTTTTGCTTTTGCAATGAAATGTAAAAGTCTACAAGCTATATAAATGTAGGGGACACGATATAAATACATAATATATTGAACTCCTTTTTAATAATTAAAATAATAATTGAAAAACAGAATCCATATTACAATCCCTTCACACATACTCTTCTGCTTGTCTAGAGAATAATTAAAAATGTTGAGAAATTATTCGAGAGGATTTTACGGAATGGTGCCAAGGAAGCTACAGGTCATTACAAAGTCAACAGGGACATAATATGCAGACCTCAAGATGATGATGGATAGGGAATGGAGCCTCTAAAGATTACTAATAAAGCCTTATTATGTAAAAGACTACGGAAGATATTAACCAATAGAGAGGATCACGTCTACTTTCTAAGGAGGAGTTTATAAGAAATGGCTAACTACTCCAATACTTCTAGGTGCATGGTGAACGGACCAATTGCTTGTATTGAGGGAATATGCCTCATTTTGGTTTGACAATTAGTGCTCAGCTGTACCTCTAATCAATTAATGCCCTCTTAATGGAACCTTTGACTCTTCAATTTCCCCAAGTTGCATGGTGGCTTTTGTTCTAAATAATGAACAGAGGCAAGTGGGAACATACAATCCTTGGTATTCACGTAATCATGTAGAGGAGAATTCATACATATTGATCAAGCATCAATCAAGAGGTTTCTCTGAGTCAACTTGTAGAGAAGAACTAAGTCCCTTGCATCCTAAATTACCTAGGGCAAAAGTTATATGGAGCAATCTCGTTAAAAATAATAAATAATTAGGATTGAAAGAAGCAGTGGAAAACTGATTCATAAACTTACCGTTAGCTTCAAAATCGCATATATAAGGATTCTAAACTCGAACTTGCCTCCGACGTGCACTTTTTCTAAGAGAAGGTTGATATCAGAGCGTGGAGTTGAATCATCCACGTGTGGTTTTTTTGGACAATCATGATATAATCACAATAACATGGAATGCATCTCATACATCAACATTACGCAAAGATACATGCACAATAATAATGTATGTAGCACCGGAAACTTAACGGAAAAACACACCTCCAGCCATTGCTCACTGATGATCCAGCAACGTCTCTGTGTTTGAATTTTCTATCCTCTTCCTTAAGCACGATTGATGGTGTACTCTGATGCTTGGCGAGAATAGGGACCCAAAAAGAACGTTTATAAAATAATTCATTACCTCTGCCCATCACAAAGGAGGAAGCACATGACGCATGGCAAATGGACCATAATATGAACAGTAAAAACTTACATTCTCCCACTTGGTCCATTTAACTCAACATAAACATAAGAAGAAATCAAATATATGAATCATGGCAATAGGTCCTCTTATTATGAGTATTATCTTCCACGTATTACATATATAAAATTTCTTATTACTAGCCCTTCAACTTAATGAATAAACCATATGTTTATTCTAGGTCCAAATTAAATGACATCTCTCAAAACTAATCAAATATGTGTGCACAAAATATATGAGAAAAGATCAAACTAAATAAGATTCATTGAAGCAACAAAAGTACAACAAAAATCACATTATGGAACCAAGTCCCGTTTGCACTATGTGATCCTTAAACTGTTTAGGTGGCATGCCTTCAGTTAAAGGACCTGCAATCATCAAATACGTACTAATGTTCTCTATGACAACTTTCCTTTCTTTAACACGTTCTCTTATGGCTAAATATTTAATGTCGATATGTTTACTTCAACTTCCACTCTTGTTATTTTTAGCCATAAAGATCGTAGCTGTAGTGCCGCAGTACAACCTTAATGGCTTAAAAATTGAATCAACAACTCTAAGCTCAGATATGAAACTCTTCAATCATACACCATGCGAGGTGGCCTCAAAACATGATACAAACTCAGCCTCTATAGTGAAAGTAGCAATCAGGGTCTGCTTGGCACTTCTCCAAGATATAGCTCCACCAGCTAGCATGAAAATATAACCAGATATTGATTTCCTTGAATCAATGCAGCCAGCAAAGTCTGAATCAGAGTATCCAACTACTTCCAGGTTCTCTGTTCACTTATACATAAGCATGTAGCCTTTTGTGCCTTGAAGATATCTCATAACCTTCTTTGTAACTTTCCAGTGGTCAATACATAGATTACTCTGATATCTTCCTAACATTCCAACAGCATATGCAATGTCACGTCGGGTGCAGGCCTAAGCATACATAAGGCTTCCAACAGCTGAAGCATATGGAATGTTCTTCATGTGTGCTCGTTCAAAATCATTCTTCAGGCATTGATTCAAACTGAATCTATCACCCTTCACTAAAGGTGCTACATTTGGTGCACAATCTTTTATCTGAAATCTCTCTAAAACTTTTTTAATATAGATCTCTTAAGACAAACCCAAAATACCTCGAGATCTTTCTCTATAGGTCTTGATGCCAATGACATAAGATGTCTCACCCATATATTTCATATCACAATTCTTTAAGAGAAATCGTTTCACCTCATATAACAAATCCTTATTATTAGTCGCAAGTAAGATGTCATCCACGTATAACACAAGAAAAAAAGTCTTACTCTCACTAACCTTCTGGTATAAAAATTGGTCTATTATATTCTCTTCAAAATCGAATGAAGTGATAACCTCATGAAATTTTAAATACCACTGCCGAGAGGCTTGTTTTAGTCCATATATTGATTTATTAAGCTTGCAAATTAAATGCTCACCATCATTAGAGGAGAATCCTTTAGGTTGTTTCATGTAAACCTCTTCCTCTAGTTCACCATTGAGGAATGCCATTTTTACATCCATTTGATGTAACTCAATATCACAATGAGCTACTAATGTCATGTTCACACGAAGAGAATCTTTCTTAGATACAGGAGAAATTGTCTCCATGTAGTCGATTCCTTCCCTTTGAGTGAACCCTTTAGCAACAAGTCTTGCCTTAAGTTTCTCAATGTTGCCTCGTGAGTCTTTCTTTGTCTGAAATACCCATCTACATCTAATGGCTTTTACACCATTGGGCAACTCAATGAGATCCCAGACTTGGTTAGATGCCATAGAATCTAGCTCATCCGTCATAGCATTGTACCACAAGTCCGATTCTTTAAAACTCATGGCCTGTGAAAACGTTTCAGGATCATTTTCGGCTCTAATGTTATAATCTGACTCTTGTAGATACACTATATAATCACTAGGTATTGCTGACCTTCTAACCATAGTAGATCTTCTTAATGCTGTATCATTATTCTCTCGAAGAACCTGTTGTTCAACTGGTTGCTCAATAATTTCTAGTTGTTCTTTATTTACAACTTGATCTACTGGATTAGTATTAGCAGCTTGTAGAACTCCAGTAATTGGTTGTCCAACACCCGTTTGAACTAGAGGAGTGTGGATGACAATCAATCTATCACTTGAACCAGAGGGTTGAGCTTCA
>JAOTJB010026393.1:0-10609 GCA_027123815.1 Erythroxylum minutifolium
TTATAATTGAATAATAAGCCACTAATGTTTCTTCAAAATCAATAAAGTAAAAATTTTCAATTGTATTATAAATGTGCGTTTATTGCTCTTTGAATGCTTTGAGAAAGTGCTATGTGTTTAATATGTGAATATTGTGTTGACGATTTATGAAAAGAATGTGAAAATGAATTTTTTATTATGTCTATGAAATCACTTTTTGGAAAAAAAAGTGCCATTTCAGGCAGCAAGTTTACAAGTTATGAAATACATGTTATGTGAGTTTGGTCTAGTCCATTCTATATGTTAAGTGCACTTTGACTAAAGACTTCTCCCGCCTGCCCGCAAGTGGCATGGAGCTCCTTCAGGGACTCCCTTATGTTTACGACTATGCAAAACCACTATGTGGGATTGTGTTAGTTCGTTCTGTTCATGACTACACAGAACCATTTCATAGGAATGTGTTAGCTCGTTCCATTTATGGACCTCACAAACCATTTTGATGTGCTTATGTGTTGACAAGTTTATTGAATGCATGATTTGGGTGGCTTATAAAGTGTTTGATAAATTAAGAATGTGGAAATATGTGTTTCATGATGCATTGAGAATTTTTCAATGGTTTTGCTTATTACCAGTTATAAAATTGTTACCCATGAGCTTTAAGCTCACCCCCCATTTTACCCCATCTTCAGGCGATGAGCAAGAGATTGAGTGTTCGAGTATAGGGGCATTACTCCGGATTATGCTTATTTTGTATTTTAAGTTAGTTTTGTAAAACAAGGCTTTAGTGGCATTTTGAGCAATTCTACTTTGTGTAAATTGTATATTTTTGGACTATGATGTATTGTGGCTTGAAATGCCCATTAAAGCTTTGTAGAACTCTTATCTTTTGATGATAATGAAACGTGATTGTGTTTTTGCTCATGACTCTCAAAGTTTGTAGATTGCATTTTTCAAGCATTCATAAGGGTAAAATTTTTGTGTTATGACTTCTAGGGCAAATCTGTATTGATATAGGCTGAATTAGACAGAGGGGCCTTCATAAAATTTGTAGATTATCTTTCTAGCTTTCTAATGATATAAAGTATGAAATTTTTGGAAGTTGGGATTGGGAGATACGATCATTATAAGTTTGTAATGCTATTCAGGATGCATATAGGACAACTATAGTGAAAGATGAGAATTTGTTGTATGTGATGAATCAATGGAGTTGAGATTTGGGAGTTTAACGAAATCAATTTGGTAATTGAATGTTCAAGGAGGTACATTGCATTAGAAGAAGTGAAATAGGGAAGATTATTACTGAAAGTGATGTTATAGTGGATGTAGGAATCATTGGAGACGCTTGGAGGGAGCTTGGTATGTTCGGTTGTTTAGTCTAGATTGTCTTAGTCTAGATCGTCTTAGTCTGAATCATCTTAATTGGGATTGTCTTAGTCAAGATCATCTTAGTCTAAATCGTCTTAATCTGGATTGTCTTAGATTGATTCGTCTGATCCATTTCAAACCTAATTACTTCGTCCAAGATAAATTTGTCTTATTTTGACCGTCTAGATGGTGAAATCCCTATTCAAGGTCTTCGTAAAAGTTTTAGATCTTTTGCTTAGCTTTTCAACAATATAAAGTTTGGAAGTTTTGGACCTCAAACGCAAAAGATATGGCCTTTAGACGAAGCATAGATACTAGACAAAGCGTAAGACGAAGCGATTTTGACCCTTTATATGACAAAAGTTTTCTTCAAGGTCTTCACAAAAGTTGTAGATATTTTTCTTATATTTCCAACGATATAAAGTGTGGAATTTTTGGACCTCATACGCAAAAGATATGGCCTTTAGGTGAAGCATAGGTACCAGCCGAAGCGTCAGATGAAGTGTCAGACAAATCGATTTTGACCCTCTAGATGACAAAATTTTTCTTCAATATCTTTAAATCTCAGAGTCCTCTTCGCAACTGTCCTAAACCGACCAAAATCCGATATCTCTAATGAAAGTTATGCCAATTGTTCCAAGATAGGTACAATATGATTGAGGACATAATCAGGTTTGACTCTTTTGGCCATAACTTCATCACCAGATCTTCAAATGAAGTGATTATTAATCTAATAGATTCCTAACATATTTCTCTACCTCTCCATAAAATTTTGGCATCCATTGGGGTTCATTTGAAAAAAATTGATGGAGAGAAAGTGAGGGAAACGGCTGAAAGAGCATGAATTGATTGTTTTACCAAACATACTTTGGTATTTTAATCATATCTTGACCTATAGAGCTCCGAATGAAATCATTGTTGTTTCAAAATAAACTAGAGACATGGGGCTACAATTTTTATGAAGAAGTAAATTTGTGATTCCACTTTCAGAACTAGTTTTGGCTAGATAGATCCCATGGAAGTAACCTTACAAGGTAATTCACACGCTCACGCTTTCATGACATTCAGATAGTTGGGCTCCGAAAATAGGATCCAACATTACTACACCAACACAAACTAGCAATATCCCAAAACTGACCATATATTTAGACAGGAATAGAGGAGGCAACGTTGGAGGAAGAAATCAAGTCACGCACTCAAAATCCAACAGTCGGATTTTAGGAGATGGCCGATCATTACCAATATTGTCTTATGGAGGAGGAGGTGAAGAAAAATGTCTCAAAAAAATGTAGCACCCAAATAGTCAGTATATTGCCTTATGATAGGGCAGAAAATGAAAGACAGAAACACGACTAAGGAAGAGACCAAGAAACACGACTAGGCTCTGATACCATGAGAAGAATGCGCAGATGTTTTCTATATATTCAACTTAGAATAATACTACAGGTATTTATACAAGAATATAGGTTTAAATTAGGAAAATAATACCTATAATCATGGTAAATCCCTATAACTATGATATTTACATTAACTATATAATCCCTATAATCACGTAACTACTATATTCTGTAACAATAATCTTTTTCAGAAACCTTTTCTCCTCTCTACTATCATTTGTTGGTGTCGGCATCACCTCAACCCACTTTGATACGTAAACAACACTTACCAAATATATTTGTTTCCATAAGAGGATGGAAACGGTCCTATGAAATCCAGATCCCAAACATCAAAGACTTTAACCTCCATCATCGAGGACATTGGCATCTTTTCCCTTTCTAATATGTTCCCATTTCTTTGGCATCTGTCACACTTCTTCACCTAATGTTGTGTGTCCTTAAACAATGTTGGTCAATAAAATCTGCACTCCAACACCCTTGTGGCTGTCCTATTGGCTCCATAATGTCCTGTATAAGAAAATTTATGACAGTGAGTTAAAATAACATTAATTTCATTATTAGGAACACATCTCTAAATCAGTCCATCCGTACAATTTCTATAAAGAAGTAGATCTTCCTATATGTAATGCTTACAATCATGTTTAAACTTTTTCTACTATTGGTAAGTTAAATTAGGGGGAAGGATACCACCTGTAATGTAATTTGCAATGTCGGCATACCAAGGATGGTATGATTCTTGTACCAAGAGTAGCATCTCATCAAGAAATTACTCATTAATTTCTTTTTGTAAGCTTGATTCCCCTCCTTCTAATCTTGACAGGTGATCAGCAGCGAAATTTTCTGCTCCCTTTTTATCCTTGATCACGATATCAAATTCCTGTAAGAGCAGGATCCACCTAATCAACCGAGGCTTGGCATCCTTTTTAGTAAAAAGATACTTCAGGGCTGCATGATTTGTATATACAATCACTTTTGAATCAAGTAAGTAAGAACAAAATTTATCGCAAGCAAAAACTACAACTAACAGTTCTTTTTTCGTCGTGGTATAATTAATCTGAGAATTCGTCAAAGCCCCATTGATGTAGGGAATAAGATGCAACTTCTTATCCTTACACTGCCCTAGAGCACGCCTAATTGCGTAATCACTAGCATCACTTATCAACTCGAATGGCAAGCTCCAATTTGGTTATTGTAACACTGCTGTTGATGTCAACGCCTTCTTCAACCTGTCAAAAGAAACTAAAAAATCATTATAAAAAATGAAAGGAACATCTTTAACTAACAACTGAGCAAGGGGTTTAGAAATTAAAGAAAAATCCTTTATAAATCGGCAATAGAACCCGGCATGCCCTAAAAATGCTCAGACCCCTCGAACATTACTTGGCAGAGGAAGTCTACTGATGTTTTCAGTTTTTGCCTTATTCACTTCAATATCTCTACAAGATGTCTTGTGTATTAAGAAAGTGACATTTTTCCTAATTTAGTACTAAATGAGCCTCTTCACACTATTGGAGAACCTTATCCAAATTTGTCAAACATCACTCAAAGGAATATCGATACACTAAAAAGTCATCCATAAATTCCTTCAAAAAATCCTCAATCATATCGGTAAAAATGACCATAATACATCGCTTAAATGTAGCTGGTGCATTACAAAGTCCGAATAGCATCCGTCTATATGAAAAAGTACCATACAGACATGTGAAAGTTGTCTTGGCTTGATCCTCTGGATAAATGAATATCTGATTGTCGCTGGAATACCCATTCAAGAAACAGTAGAATGCATGTCCTGTAACTCTCTCAATCATCTGGTCCACAAAAGGTAGTGGGAAGTGGTCCTTCTTTTTCACTGAGTTGAGCTTCCTGTAATCAATACAAACTCTCCAACCAATGACCGTCCGTGTGGAAATCAACTCACTCTTTTCATTTTCCACCACTGTTGTTCCGCCTTTCTTTGGTACACACTGAATTGGACTTACCCATTCACTGTCTGAGATTGGGTATATAATTCTTACATCCAATAACTTAATCAACTCCTATTTTACAACTTCCTACATATTCAGATTCAAACTTCTTTGCCTATCCCTCATTAGTTTACATCCATCCTCGAGATTTATTCTATGCATCATAACACTCGAACATATCCCTCGGATATCTGATATCTGCCACCCCATCACTTTCATTCTCCTCTTTATAACTTCTACTACTTCCTCTCCTGTTCATCACTTAACTGGTTTGAATTAATCACAGGTAATGTTTGATTTTCACCAAAAAATGTATACCTTAGGTTTGAAGGTAAATGTTTTAACTCTAGGGTGGATGCTCTCTCATTGGAAGGTGGTATGGGTGGCTTGATCCTCACAAAAGGTTCCTTCTCACTTTCTCTTCTTCCTCTCCATCCTTCTCTCTCTTTCCACTCTCATCTTCTTTATTCAATTCTAACTCCCTCTCACTCTTTGTTTTTATCATTCTACCAGTTATCTCCTCCACACACTCATCTATCACATCCATTCTCATTCAACAATATGGCTCCTCCCTGCTTTCCAAACTCCTATTCATGTTGAACTCAACTTTTTCATCACCAATACGTAAAATCAAAACACCATTATTCACATCAATCAACGCCCGACCACTATTCATAAATGGGCATCCCAAAATCAGTGGACAATTTATGTCCTCAGCAACATCAAAATTGAAAAAGTTAACAGGAATCACAAACTTATCTAGTTTTACCAAAACATCTTCAACAACTCCAAAAGGCTTCTTTATGGACTGACCAGATAACTGAATTTTCATTGATGTTGGCTTTATGTCATCCACATTCAGCTTCCTAAAAATAGACAATGGCATCAGATTAATACTAGATCCTAAATCACATAATCATTTAGAAAATTCCACACCATTAACAATACAAGGAATAGTAAAACTCCTTGGATCCTTTAGTTTCAATGGCATATTATTCATGATCACAGAGCTGCAACTGGCTGTCAATGCTATTGTCTGATTTGAATACCAAGTTCACTTGCGAGAAAGTAATTCCTTTAAGAACTTAGCATACTTAGGTATGTGCTCCAAAACTTCTGGCAAAGAAACACTCATATACAACTTCTTCAAATTTTTCAGAAATTTTTTGAATTGGGTCTCCACTGGATTATGACTCACTCTCCTAGGAAATGGTAATTTTGGAACATATGATGGAGGTGGAACATATGCGGGTTCCTCCTCCTCAGTGACTTTCTCCTTACCTTTTTCCTGACTTTTCCCCATTGGATCAGCAACTTCCTTTAAGACTAGCTCTGGTAATTCCTTTCCACTTCTCAATTGAATTGTCTTTAAACATTCTTTCTAATAAGGTTATAAAGTGCTAGGAAGGTTACCTGGGGGTCTGGTTGATACTGCGATTGCCAGTTGACCCATTTGCACCTTTAGGTTATAGATTGACAATGCTTGATTTTTAATGAACTTATCAGTCTTCACTTGATAACTTTTCAGTGCCTGATCACTCCGTGCCCGTGCCTCCTCATCATTGTTCAACTTTGATCCAATTGTACCAATCACTTCCATCCTCTTTGACAATTAAGAGCTCAATTGTGAAAGTTAAGAATCTGTCCTTGGAGCTTGGGCTTCCATTATTGCCTTTAGCCTTGATTTAATACCTCCAAACTTTAACTCTAAGGTAATATGTGAGTTACTTTGTTTTTCCTGAAATCCTGGGGGTTTTTGAGGTCTCCATTTGGTTCCTACAGGGTTAGCCCAAGAAAAATTTGGATAGTTTCTCCATCTAACATTATAAGTACCAAAATATGGGTTATTATCTGACCTTTGTGGGAACCCTAAATAATGAGCTTGTTCTATGCCTTTAGTGCTCATCAAATAACATTCGATGAGTTATGACTGTCTGCTCCACAAATCTTACAATTTTGATTCATATACTTCAAAGAACTAGATGAAGGTTGAAGATCACTTACTTGTTTCCTTAATGATGTAATTTTTGCAAATAAAGCAACTATTGAATCTGCTGATATAACCTCTTTCTGTTTCTTCATCTACAGTGGTTTACACCTTTCATTTTACCAATGGAAGTTGTTAGCACCCATATCTTCAATCAAGTCATATGTAGCATGTAAGGTCTTCTTCATCAATGAACCTCCTGTAGTTGTATCGGTGGTTCTTCTGGTTGCTGAATTGACCCCATTATAAAATGTTTGTAGTAAAAATTCCCTGGCTAAATTATGATGGGGGCAGCTTCTCTACAACTCCTTGAAATGCTTCCATGCCTCGTACAATGATTCACCCTCGTATTGATGAAAGTTGGTGATTTCCTTGATGAACCTTGTTATCTTTGTCAATTAGAAATATTTGGAAAAAATGTTAAGTCTGTTAAAAACCTCCTTGCACTTATTTTTGAACTCAAAAGAGACACCTTGTTGTAATAGCTTACACAAAAGAGAAGCTACCTATGAGAAATCTTTGATGAACCTATGGTAAAAACCTACATGGATAAGAAAGAACAAACTTCTCACACATTTAAGGCCTAAGGCAAAGTAGAAATTCACCACTTTCATCATTTTTATATGTAAACCCATGCATAGTCGTGAGTGATGCTCACGGCTGTCCAATAATTCCTCTCATGCCCATACAAGCTAGCTGCTAAGCGTTTAAGGTATAAACCCAAGGTGTGTTAGGTGGACAACTAAACTTGAAGTAAATAAAGCATAAGAATGTGAATTTAATGGGGCTATACCTGGAAAAACAAAGAGTGGCTAGTTGGAATGAAAATGTGTGAGAGCATCACACTCAAGGTATGGTGTAAGATATGAATTTAAATAATTTATAACATTAAAAATTACGAAGAACAAAGGCTGATGACTCGTAAATAACTGATGGTGTGCATAGGCATGAAACATATTCTCATGCCCGGTAGGTGCTCTCATGTAAGGCCTTAAGATGTCACCTCACCCAATTTTTTAACCTAGTATTTTAACATATACCGAGGGTGTGACCGCGCAAAGCTTTTATGAAACAATAGAAGGTATGTTTCAGCTGGGAACTTCAGGAACTTCATGAGAGCATGAAGAGGGAGGCAAGATCTCTAATATGAGAAGACCTATAGAGGGGTAGCTTTTCGATGCCAGTTCGAAGGAGACATCGACGCCGACAACCCAGTTAAGCATTCATTCCTTATATTTGTTGTTTCTTTATTTCTTTAGAAATTGATCATATTATCCGATGTATATGGATTTGGGTATTGTGAAAAGATGTTTTTAATGTGTTCATTGGATCATTTTATTATAAACCCATTGCTAGAATATTCAATGTAATCCATAATTGTTATGTTGAATTTCATTTACAGCAATTAATGGTTTGTAATCATTAAGGATAACATAAACTAGGCTAAATGACACATCTTATGTGGATATTTCATTGATTAATCAATTTTCCCAATTCATAATGCTACTACCTAATTGAATCTGGAGATCGTATTCTAGGTTATCCTGTAGTTAAGTTTAATTAAAGATCATATCTTAATTAAACAATACCTAAGGTAAAACTCGAGTTAATCTATTAACCTACGATTAATAGTTTCTATGAGAGGTTTGAGAACAACAAATAATTGAAATATATTTAATTAGGGTGTAGGGCGAGAGTGAACTAAAGAACCGGATTCCTAACAAATTCACCACTTTCATCATTTTTACATGTTTTCATCAATTTGCTTTCGCTAGTTAGTTTAGTTTTATTTTCTTTTCTTTAACCAAACAAAACCCCCCCGAAACTTAAAACACTAATTAATTTCATTTCAAAAGCTAACTGAGCACTCTCTGTGGCATCAACCTAGACTTGCCACTGCTATAGTAGTAGTAGGTCTAGTTTATTTAACTAGCGTTACAATGCGCTGATGTCATCCACAATGATCAAATTTGTCACAATATATTGAATTAAAGAGAGCTAATTATTTACAGTCAAAAAGAAGGATTGAAACTTTTTCAAGATATGAATCTTCCAAAACAACTAAAAATGAAAATTTCAAAACTAAAAAAGAATTTGGAACCTTTATCATTAATTTGATAGTTCTTACAACACTATCAAGAAAACTTATAAAGATTGCAATAAAGCTTCACAAAAAAATTAGGAATAAATTCCCTTACAAAAATAAAAAAGATATTGCAAAAGACCTAAACAAATAGGAAATATGCAAGCAAACCCTAAAAACCTCTTTTCAACATCCAAATTTGGAAACATAAAGATCACACAACTATATATTGCAAGATTAACAAAAAAAAACTTCAAAACTTAGATTTAGACTACGAAATAATTAAAAAATCAATCTTTAATGATTTCTAATAGTGAAACATTTGAGGAATACTTTAGCGAAGAATTTCTTTATAAAGCATTGGGTTTAGAAATCGATAGCTCCATAAATAGTGACAAAACAATAAGTAATTATTAATTAGAAGAAGACAAACAAATCAACGTACTAGTAAAAGATCTAAAATTCCTTTTAGAAGTTACAAACCATATCCAAGACCATATAATTACAAAAATAATACCTAGTAAAACTACAATAATCATTTGAAATACCTAGCCAGAACCTACCATTAATAACCTCATCTACTTACAATTTGACAAACATATTAGATAAAACTAAGAAAAACAATAAAATCAAAATTAACATTATCTAGTCTCTACCAGGAAATCATAGTGATATAATGATAACAAAAAATCCCCAAACAAAAATGAAAGGAAGATAGTGAAATGATAAAAAATTTGCTTCAACAAAATGTTAGGGAATAATGTGATTTAAACGAAGAAGTTAATGAAAATTTTAATCATAATAACACAAAAACTACCCAAAGATTTTTTTATTTTCAACCAAATAACATCTTAAAAATAATTGAATAGGATAACCTTTAGAATTAGTGAAGCTTTCATGTTAGCATAATTGCATTATTTAATGTAGAAGCTTATTTGAATTGTAATAAATAAGGAAAATCCACATAAAATTATTGCAAAAAAGCTAGGAAATACTCAAACATGCTAACAATTCATATTTTAGGATAAAATACAAAACCAATGCTTATATTTTCCAAGGTGAGTTTTCAGTCAAAACCTCTTTTTTGATAGTAAAAGATATTCACTACTTGGTTATTTTAAGAACTCCTTTTACAAAGTCAATAGCCCCTAACATAGTTAGCCATGATAGTATTTCAATAAAAATCAACAATGAAAAGTTTTTTTTAAAAAATGAATATGAAACTAGTATAGATGGAACTAAAAACTGTATAATAGTGAGTTCAAGGCACAAAGCCATCCTTATATGTATAAAAAATCAAAATGAACTAAGAAAATGCAGTACATCAATCAATAAAAGAGAAGAGACAACTATAGGTTCCAATGACATTTCATTTCCATCGAAAGTTTTTGTTGTGTATGATATGCCACCAGACATACTTGGATATGCTTTGCTATTCTGCTAGTCAGTTGGTATTTCTCTTATTTATCAACCGTGAATCTTCTTCAATTTCTCTCCCTTTAAATATTGTAAATGTTGGACTCTGTTTTTGGAGTCCAACTTAGAGGTCATAAACGTGAGCTTATTACCATAACGTGGGCTTATCCAGCAGAAAACACCTTAATCATTATTAATTCATCTTTATGCTTTTATAGCATGACATATCTTACTTATATGTCACCACAATTCCTATTCAAAATTCATCATCTCTAATCAATAGCTGTTTCAAGTATACCTAATTTCAACTCAATCTTATCTATACGCACATTCATAAGTCCACTCAAATTCATCCATACATAATTCATAATTCATTAACATCAAAAGATAAGAGTTTTCACAAAGCCCTAAAGGCATT
>JAOTJB010026403.1:0-10609 GCA_027123815.1 Erythroxylum minutifolium
ATCCGCACCATTCATGTATGCATGAATCTATAAACATGGAAACATACACCACGCATGCATACATCCAATTTACAAACATTAAAACCTCATCTTAATATCATTTACACTACACATACAACTTTAAGCACCACTTACTTGCTTCAGACAAATTTTAGAAGTTGAAAGGGGTTAGAAGAGATTTCGGTGGATGGAGAAAAGAAACAAATAGAGAGAAATAGAATAAAATATGTACTGGAATGTTTTTTTTGCAAGGTGTAACGTGGGTAAAATGCAGAAGTTAAGTATTTAAGTGATGGATGAGAAAGAAGGAAGATGGTGTTTTTGGTGGAGACAAAACAAAGGACCTACAGAAACTTTCTTACCCAAAAACATGACTAGGTGGCTCCATCCCTTAATGACACATGTCCTTTGGCATGTCTTACACTTGTCATCTATTTAATTACCCCATATGTCATTTATTAATTGCTCCACTTGTCACACATTAATTGATCTGTTTATCACTCCATAATTAGTCCATTTGTGAATTAATTTTATTTGTTTCTTATTTTTATATTTTTCTTAGTGCAAAATACTCAAAATTTTTGATAAGTTTCCAAAATATCCGAAATGTCTTCAAAAATGTGAAATTAATTCTAATACACACCAATTAAATATTTAAGACAATTAATCCATATTTCACACTTTAATCGCATAAAAAATCATTTATACTCAAAAATGCCAATGAATGCATGTACAGTTATTTTCATGAGTAAAAAAATTATTCACTCGCTTGTGTATTCCATATAATGCATGAAATGCACTTCTAAATTCTCAATAAACTCTCATTTATAATATCCTAGGGTTCTAACCCTAATCATGGGATAATGGAATGTTACAAAGGATACCCTAAAAAAACTCCTATTATGTTTACTTACTCCACTCAATATTTTTAAAGATTTGGGCAAATATTAGTTGGGTGTCCCAAAACTCAATGTATTTTGTAAGATTTTGTTGTTTCCTTTTTTCTTACAACTAATTAATAAATAAGAGATGATAGTTCATCTAATCATCTCTTAAAGGAAGAAACTTCTTCCTTATTTACAAAGCTTTTTGTTATTATAATCCCCCAATTCATTAATCAATTTGCTATATAGCAGTTAACAGATTAGAAGTTCCTCTTGGGAATAATCCCTACTCTCCTTTGCATTTATTTTTGTTATAGGAGTTTAGGATTTAGTTTAGGTACAAATAACAATCACACCAAATCTTAGAGCCATTGTTGGAGAATTCCTAGTTTGTATATTCATTATACAATCTTAAAAGTAAGTTAACCTATATTTTAATTGTTAGGAACGAAATATCAATGAAGCAAGATAATGTAACATTCATGTTTACATTTAATCTAGTTAAATACTCTTCTTAGGAGCAAAGAATTCCTAGTATAACAAATTATAAACCCCTAGCAGCTATAAAGCTTAAAGGGATTGAATAGTTGTCCATTCAATATTTAATTTAGTAGTCAATTAATTCCAATTGACAAACTAATCACATGCATTAGAAATCACTTGAAACAATTATAAGTATAGAAGAACAAATTAATAGATGAATAAACAAAACAATTTGCATTGAAACCTAATTATCTCACAATTTGAGAAGTTCTACAGGTCATAGCTAACTAGTAATGTATATTTGAAGAAAAAGAAAAAGAAAAATTATTGAAAAATAGTAGTACCTCTGATTTTATGTCCATGCAAAATATATAGTTGAATTGTCCCATCATTTTTTATTAAATTTTTCTTTTTATTTTAATTTTCTAATCTAAAAAATCATAACCCACATATTTATCTCCAAACCTGGTCAAAATAGGATTTAAAAATCCTAAAAGATCTAAACCGTTTGATTATGAATTTAGATTATGGAAGTTGTAGCAGTAATTGAACATGCCCACGCTAGTCTTTAAGGATAATGCTATCAATATTTGTCTATCTCTCTTATTGCAACTTAATTTGTGGTTTTTTAAAAATATCTTTTGGATTTAAGTCTACCAAAGAGTATTTGAATACAAAAGATAAGAAATACCTTATCAAGATACAAGAGAGAAAGTGACATTAAAGTCTATCCCTTCTCTTTGAGTAAAACCACATCCAACTTAGCTTTAAACTACTCAATTTTAACCTGAGAGTCCTTTTTGGTCTTATAAACCAAGTTATAGCTAATAAGTTTACAATTATAAAGTAATCAATAAGTTCCTATACTTGATTATACCTCATGAATTATATTTCATTCTTCATTGCATCAATAAATTTACATGAAGACTATAAACAATATATGTAAAAGAGACTAGATCAACAATAGGTCTCCTATCCCAAATGGATAATCTTAATTAAACTTGTTTAATGCCATATAAATCTCATTTTAAACTTATATTGATTCCTAATCATATAAATGAATGACAATATGTCCAAAATCTATTAAATCCAAATAAATAAGAGAAAAATATGAAATAACAATAATATTAACTCTGGTATCATCTGTAATGTGAGAAGGACCAATCTTACCACATACATCATATACTAAAAGCTTAGTTGTCTGTGACTTCACAATTTTAAATCCTCTTTCTCTACAATAAAATCTATAGCCTTTAAAATGATTTTGATATCCTAGAAAATGGATGTGATTAGAATGAGGATACATATTATTTTCAATAACATTATACAAATGCACCTTAATGGGGAGCCCTAAACATAAAGATACGTGAGACTTAGTTTGTATTAATTTTCTTAGAGCTTTTTCAAGAGTATATAATACAATATTAATAGCCACACCCTAAAGATAATCTAAAAGGTTAGTTCTACTATATGTATACTCCTCATCATATCTTCTGAGATGTAATTTCACCTCTTAGTCACTCAATTCTAATTAAGACTACATGATATAGTAAGCTAAGTTATCATTACATAAGTTTCAAAGTATTTGGAAAATGGCCCCTTTCATTGTCCTAAACTTTGTATTTGCCATAATACTCATATCCACAATTAGATCTAAAATTTTTGGTTGATTTTACCGACGAGTTCTCAAATTTATCTTAAATATCTTGAACTTGTCTAAAACTTCAAACTTTTCTTTAACTAAGAACATATATCTATAATAAGAAAAGTCATCAATAGAAGTTAGAAAATTTTTGGAATTACAAATAATAAATGAATAAAGACCATAAATATCAATATGAATAATCTCTAAAAAGTAAAACTACGAGTTGATCTCTTTTCAATTTTTTTGGCCAACTTACATATGCAACAATAAACACATGTCTCTAGATTATTAAAATCAAGAGTTGGAAAATTATATTTCTTCATCAATCTTTCAACTTTTTCTTTAGAACTGTCGCTTAATATTTACGTTAAAGCATAAATAATTTCTCCCTTATTAGAGGTTAGATACTAATAATCTTTTAAGCAATATACATAGAAGCATATATTTATTTCATTAGAAGTTAAACATATAAACTATACGAAAAAAGTTGTTTGACATATTTTACATTGAAATATAATTATACACTAGAGTTTTTGATTACTAGACTATAACATTCTTTACCTAAAATTGATATAAACATTAAGTTTTATCTAAAAGAATTATATAAAATCTATTATAAAAAATAAGTTTAAAACTAATTTAAAGGAATAACTCCAATTAAATCTATATCCACTTCTTTGTTATTGTCATCCACTAGTTTAAACTTGTCTTTAGTCAATTTTTTTCTTTATATGAATTCTTATATTGTAGAACCAATATGACTAGAAGCTCTATTATCTAGCCACTTTTGTAACCTAATATGATTATAAAAACATTAGATTTAGGAATGATATAAGCTAAAGAGTTACCTATTAGTGTTTATTTTTCCTTCCAAACTTTATACTTTATGCAATCATATTTTTACAACTTTTCTTATTACAAAAGAAACATCTCACACTCCTTATCATATTTTTAAGGCCCTTTACAACAATAATTTGACCTTTTTCTTTAGGTAGAGACTTTCTAAGAGCCTAACCTTTTAACTTTCTAGGTTTAGTTTTATATTTTCATTTAGAGGTTATCAAGGTCATTTGTGTGGTATTCTTTACTTTTCAATTTTCAAAAGTAAACAAACAATTAATCGAGTATCATCCTATAAGTTGTAAGTGGTAACAAGGATACCAAATTCTAAAGGAAATTCATTAAGAGCTTAGTGAATAATGGAAGCATCATAAATTATAATGTTATATTCTCTTACTCACCTAACCCCTATATATCTAACATAATATAGGTCTTTCAATGTTGTTCAATTTTAGTGGTGGAAAAACTTTGTATCTTTAAGAGACATTATTGAGAAAGTTCATTTTTATGCTTGCTTTTAGGATTCAACTAGGCATATAGTTAGTTATGAACCTTTTAATGGTCAAACAACACATTATATTTGACCTTTCTCAAGCTATATGGGTTTCGTTTTAAGCTTCTGTACTAATAGGTACAGGAATAAATGACTTTCTTTAATTATAGCCATGTTAAAGCCCACCATCTCTAAAAAAAACTCCATACCCTATTTTCACTTTTAGAAATCGAGGCTAGTTAGGGCCTTAATAGTAATAATATTGTTATTTATTAAAAAAGGTGACTGTAAAATAGATAATGTATATTATCGGTAAAAATATAAGATAAAAATGGCACTAAAAATCCATAAATAGTGTCTATAATGAACATATTATCAAATATATCATGAAACACTTTTGGGTAGAATACATAATAGAATAAGATCTCCATATAAAAGCTATTAGTATACACCATTAATCCTTATGATTATACCACATGTGGGTATATAAGTCACTTAAATAATGGCTATCCTTGACTAAATTCCTTTTATTCACATCTCAAAATTTCATATAAGTTCAACAATTTTGGGTATAATTAAAAAATTCAAAGCCAAAGACATTTCCCAAAATGTAAGCAAAAGAGTCCAAACACAAACTTGAAAGGCCTCCTTGGTGACTTGTTCTTATTGATGTTCAAATGATTCCACAAGCATAAAGGATACACCAATATGTTATCTTAATATTTTCCTAGATAGGTATAAAATTATGATTAACTTACCACTACATAATGCAAAATCTTGATGTACTTGCTTATTGCCATAAAATAGTATTGAAAAACATTATCAATAGCTTTTTTGTTTAGGAATTCACAACAAAAAGATCTTAACCAATAATGAATCATGTAATGTACAACAATACATCTACCATATAAGATAATAAAAATATAAATCTCATTTTATACCTATATTGATTCCTAATCATATACTTGAATGACACAATGTCCAAAATCTATTGAATCTAAATAAATGAGTGAAAATTTGAAATAACAATAATACTAACTTTGGTATCATTTGTAATATGAGAAGGACCAACCTTACTACATATATCATATTCTAAAAGCTTAGTTATTTACGACTCTGTAATTCTAAATCCTCTTTCTCTATAGTAAAATCTATAACCTTCAAAATGATTTTGACATCCTAGGAAATGGCAGTGATTAGAATGAGGATACATATTATTTTCAATAACATTACACAAATGCACCTTAATGGGGAGCCCTAAACATAAAGATATATGAGACTTAGTTTTGTTAAGTCAAGAAGACTTTACTTCTTCTATTGATTTTGATGAAAGTCAAATAATAACAATAATAGAAGCGTCTGAACTGTTTTGATGAATTTGTTAAGTGCGCAGATAAATATAAGTGGCACAAATCATCAAATCGAGATGATACTTAAAAGCTGAATAAGATGGATTAAACTAAGTGATCAAGTCTAAGACATTAGACGAAGAGTAAAGCATACAAAACTAAGCAAGATGATGTAATTGAAGAATGTTCTCAGAACTTCAGTTAGTTGGAGTTGGTTATAGGACTTAACTAATAATAGACTTTATAAGACTCGACAAGCAATTTTCTCAAGAAGACCATTGGAGACTTAGGCTATAAATATTAGTCGTAGTCGTAAACTTCAAAATTAATTTTTACTGTACAAAAATACTTAGAGAAATTTTTTGCTCAAGTGCTTATGCTGTGAAAAATATTCTGAGAGAAAAGTAAGAAAGAAAAAGAGAAAATACATCTGTAATGTGAGTGTAAAAACTCAAACAATATCTTTCAAGAGAAAAGAAGGCTAGAGCCTGAAAAGGCTAAGGAAGTAGATAAAGAATACTTTGTGAAAGAGACCTGAAGAGGCTCTGAAAGTGTAGAAGTAATACTTGTAACGTTAAAGGAGATAGTGAAATCTCAAACAAGCTCTGAGGACTGGATGTAGCCTAAAGTTAAGGGTGAACCAGTACAAATCGCGGTGTCATATTCTCTAAGTCTTACCTTTTTAATTCTCTTATTGTTAGAAGAATAGATATTAATTTTTGCTATTGCATTACTCATCAAATCAAGTACATTGTTTAAACTTGTAATCATTTGAGCTTGACTAAAAATTCAAGAAGTCTTTAAAGATTCATAACTTAGACAATTTAACATAATTCAACCACCTTTCTTGTGTATTTTACATATTATACGTGATTTCTATATTAACAAGTGATTTATTTCAGTTGGTATTAGATCAAGGTTTCTAAGAAACACTCTTGCGAACTGAGGATAAAGATCCATGGCTGAATCATATGTTTTTATAGCAAAAGGTGCCTTGGTCTCAAGACCACCTGCATTCAATGGTGAAGATTAGCATTATGGGAAGGACAGAATGTGGCTCTTCATAGAATCCATACACATTGATCTTTGGGATATCATTAAAAATAGTTCATACATCCCAACAAACAACAAAAGAAAAGGCATCTCTTGTGATCAATGGTTGGTTCATCAGAATGCTCGCTTTCAATTAAACTCAAAGGTCAAGTTCTTTTTAATTTATGCTCTAAACAAAAGTGAATATGATAAGGTTCATGGATGTGAATCTGCAAAGGAAATGTGGGACACATTAGCCATTAGACGTGAAGGCACAAATCAGGTGAAAGAATCCAAGAGTGGTATTCTTGTTCATTATTATGAGCTGTTCAAGATAAAAAACGGTGAGTCTATTGATCAGATGTTTGGTTGATTTCAAACAATTATTAACAGACTTAAAACTCTAGGAATAATCTACGATAGTCAAGATCATGTTAGAAAGATTCTCAAAAGACTTGTAAAAAAATAAAGACCCAAAGTAACAGCAATATAAGAAGCCAAGGATTTAAGCAAGCTGAAGCTAGACGAATTTCTTGGTTCGTTGAAAATTCATGAAGTAGAGCTTAATGCAGAAGACAAACCCAGAAGGGATAAATCTATTGCATTGAAAGTTGGTCAGAAGAATCAGAAAAATAGAAGTACATCTTTAAAAGTATTAAAGATTGAAGAAATCAAGCATGATGATACTAGTGAATCTGATCAAAATTTAAGTGAAAATGAAGATGAGCTATCTTTCATTTCAAGAAACATTAGAAGGATGTGGAAAAATAAATTAAGGGGAAATAAAGACTTCTTTTGAAAGAAGAACAGCAAAGACGATTCGAAGAATGAGAAAAGTTCTATCGTCTGTTATGAGTGTAATAAACTAGGACATTACAAGTTTAAATGTCCGTTACTCAAAAGAAAATAAAAGAAAAGTCAAGAAAACAAAAAGAGCATAATGGCAACATGGGAAGATCTGGATTCGTCTGAATCTGAATCTGACTCAGAAACATCAAAACAAGCCATTAAATGCTTATTAGCTGAAGGGGAAGTGATGATGAGGTAATTTCTAACTTTGATGATCTTCAGGATGCCTATTTAGAATTGTTAGAAGATTCATATGTTATTTTGAAACAATATAGGTTATTAAAAAAGAAATTTGTTGAACATATAAAGAACACAAAATTCTTAGAACAAGAAAACATCTGCCTTAAGAAACAAGTAGCTGATATGAAAAAGAAGTAACCTTAGATAGAATTGAGGAGATTAATCAGTTAAAACAAAGGATTAATAGTCTTTCAGCAAATTTATCAAAATTTATAGAAAGTACAAAAAGGATGAATGACATGATTGGAAGTTATAGACATCCAAATAATAAAAGTGGTTTAGGCTTCAATAATAGAAATACTATTCATAATAGTAATGTTCTTCATAATAAGAAGTTTGTTCATAATAGGATTTTGCTGCTAAGAAAAAGAAAAAATATGCTTACTATTCAAAGAAAAATTATAAGACTAACCCTAAAGGATCCAAGAACATATGGGTACCTCAAAAGGATATAATTTATATTGCAGATCTCCTTACTTAGAAGAAGTGACCACCACCAATGGTATTTGGATAGTGGCTGCTTGCGACAGATGACGGGCAAAAGGTTTATGTTCCTAAACCTCCAATATAAGCAAGGAGGATTAGTAACTTTTGGAGACAACAAGTAGGGCAAAATAATTAGGACTGGCAAATTTGGTAAGGACTCCCTTTCCTCTATTGATAATGTTCTGTTAGTTGATGGCTTAAAGCATAATCTAATCAGTACAAGTCAATTATGTGATTCTAGTTTTGAAGTATCCTTTAATCAAAATTCTTGAATAATCAAAAACAAGGACGATTCCATATTCTTTTCTGCCAAGAGACGAAATAACCTTTATAAAATCAACTTAGACAATTTAAAAAGTCAAAATATTTCATGTTTTATATCAAAAGATGATGAGAAATTGATTTGGCATAAAAAGCTAGGTCATATTAGCTTTAAACATATTTCCAAATTAGTTAGACTTGATTTGGTAAGAGGTTTACCAAAGATAAGTTTTAACAAAGATTTATTTTGTGAAAGTTGTCAAAAAGGAAAACAAGTTAAAACATCTTTTTCGTCTAAGAACATTGTAACTTCGTCTAAACCTCTAGAGCTATTACATATAGCCTTGTTTGGTCCAACTAGAACAACAAGTCTTGGTGAAAATAGGTATGGTCTTGTAATTGTTGATGACTTTACTAGATTTTGTTGGATATTGTTTTTATCACATAAAGACGAATCTCTTAAATGCTTTAAAGTTTTATCCAAAAAGTTACAAAATGAAAAAGGAATCTCTATT
This sequence comes from Erythroxylum minutifolium, assembly GCA_027123815.1. NCBI lineage: Eukaryota > Viridiplantae > Streptophyta > Magnoliopsida > Malpighiales > Erythroxylaceae > Erythroxylum > Erythroxylum minutifolium. Next base: position 9,078 of record JAOTJB010026403.1, read on the forward strand.
GCTGGAATTAGGAGTGATCATGGTGGAGAATTTGAAAATAAAAATTTAAAATGTTTTGTGAAGAGAATGGAAATTTCCATAATTTCTCTGCTCCTAGAACTCCTCAACAAAATGGAATTGTAGAGAGAAAGAACAGGACGATTCAGGAAATGGCAAAGACTATGCTATATGGAATGAATCTTCCTAAGTACTTCTGGGCAGAAGCTGTAAATATAGCTTGTTATATTCAAAATAGAGTATTTTTACGACCTATTTTAAATAAAACTCCATATAAATTATGGAAGGGAAGAGAGCCAAATATTTCTTACCTTCATCCTTTTGGTTACAAATGCACTATTTTGAATATAAAAGAAAATTTAGATAAATTTGATTCTAAGATCAATTCAGGAATTTTTCTAGGTTATTTAATTAATTTTAAAGCTTATAGATTTTATAATCTTGTTTCTAGATCTGTTGAAAAATCTATGCATATAAAATTTAATGATGATTCTTATCTAGATAAAAGAGACGATTCTGATGATGAAACTCTATCTGCTCCTTTAGTTAATAACCTAGACGATTCACCACCAAATGATCCATCTGATAAAGTAATAGATAATTCCGAAAATAATAGCTTAAAAAAGAGTGGAAATATAAATCTTCTCACCAAAAAACTTGGTTATCGGATAAACATCAAAAGGAGTGAGAACTAGATCTAAGTTTAGAAGAGAGGCCATTATAGCGTTTGTTTCTGAATTAGAACCTAAGAAAATTGATGAAGTTCTTCAAGACAAAGCTTGGATTTTAGCTATGCAAGAGAAGTTAAATCAATTTATAAGGAATAAAGTTTGGTCTCTAATCTCTAAACCGTCTAATAAATCTATTATAAGAATTAGATGGGTATTAAAAAATAAACTAGATGAATCAAGAAAAGTAACCTGTAACAAAGCTAGATTAGTAGCTGAAGGCTATAATCAACAAGAAGGAATAAACTATAATGAAACGTATGCTCTTGTAGCTAGACTAGAAGCTATTAGGATCCTGCTTGCATATGTTGCTCATCATGATATAAAACTGTTTCAAATGGATGTGAAAAGTGCATTTTTGAATAGTTTTATAGACGAAGAAGTTTATGTAAAACAACCCCCAGGTTTTGATGACATTGATAAACTAGAATTTGTGTATAAACTTCATAAAGCTTTTTATGGATTAAAACAAGCACCATATGCATGGTATGATCGTTTGAGTTCGTTTTTGACTAAAAATGACTTTATTAGAGGTCAAGTAGATAAAACATTATTTCAGAAAAATATTTAAAATGATTTTATCTTTGTACAAATATATGTAGACGATATCATTTTTGGTGTAACATCTAAAAAATTATGTTCAATTTTTGAAAATATTATAAGTGAATTTGAAATGAATATAATGGGTGAATTAAAGTTCTTTCTTGGCTTAAAAATTAAACAAATTGAAGAAAAGATTTTTATTCATCAACAAAAGTATATCAAAGAACTTTTAGTCAAATATAAAATGGAAAATGTTAAACCAAT
>JAOTJB010026412.1:0-10608 GCA_027123815.1 Erythroxylum minutifolium
TGTTAGCCTTACATAACATTTTGAGATGTGCATAAAGGCATAAGATAGAGGAAAGTTGTTGCTCAAGTGATCTATTCAACTAAAGGTGGTAGTGTCATGAGAGTTGATAGTTTATACTTCGATCGCTTTTATGTGGAGGTCCAATTACATATATTATGTATTCAGCCCAAAGGTGTTTCATAATATGTGTGATCAGATTCTCAGAAAAGATACTGTTTAATGGCTTTGAGTATCGTTGTTATCCTATATTTGTGCTGATCTAAACATTATCATTTTGAAGTTACTTTTTCGATCAATAATATTGGTGTCACCATTGAAACCCTGACCGATTTCAATACGAAAAATGGACAGAGGATTTATTGAATGCTATGGAGATAGTTAAGGTTGATATGGCCATACGACATGATAGGCCATTACCACCTATATCTATGAGCTCGAGAGCTCATAAAGCAGCCTATAAAGCCTGAGATCGGTCTAACAGATTAAGTTTTATGAACATTAAAAGATCCATTCTTAACCATCTGCTAAGTGGACTTTCGGACACAGAAATAGGAAAGTAATTTCTTAGTAATGTCTCTCAGAGGCACACAATCTCACCTAATGTTGAGACAAGTGCCTTGATGAAAGAATTATTCTCCATGAGGTATACAGGAGAAGGGGAAGTAAAGGATTACATATCAAGAATGATCCATCTTCACAGTAGACTGAAGATATTAAACATTCCCCTTCTTGATGTCTTCATAATTCACTCGACTTTGAATACACTCCCTCTAGAGTTTGGTAATATGGTGAAGACATATTATTCATAAGATAAAGAATGAGACTTCAATGTTTTAATTGCCCATTGCGTTGTTGAGCAGGAGAAACTTAAGCTTGATACTCGTATATCCCTCGAAGCAACTAAAGGGAAGACAAAGATGAAGCCCACTAAGATCAAAGGTAGAAAGACTAGATCATCTCCACATACTAATGTTGATCAAACCAGTGCTGGTAAAGGCCTGCATAACATAAAGAAGCCAGCAGTATGAGGCCTAAAAGAAAGACTGTGACCATCAGATAACTCCTTAGCTTATTAATTTATGAATTTGATTTGCAATAGTTGCATTAAGTACTTAGTGGCTATATAGTAGAGTATCTGATAAAGGTGCTTCCACAATGTAGGGGTTTATATCCAGGATAAAGTCAAATAAAGAGAAGGAGGAACTGATGGTTAACAACAGTGAAGAAGTTGATGAAATATCTGTACGGGAATGTATGAGTTGAACCTTACTACAAAGTTCATTTTGGTTTTTACACGACACATTTTATATGTGATCTTTAGATCAATTTTAGACAAAGAAGGTTAACATTTTGTATTTAATACTTATGTTGTATAGTTGGTGTTTAATGCAAAATATAATGATACAACTTTCTAGTCATATGGTTTGTATAGAATATGTCTTACCCCGAATTAGATATATGCTTCTTCCTATCTTGCTAAACAAGTCATAAAATGAAGGACCCTGATGAATGAAAAGTCATACATGGTGTGACATAAAAGTTTAAGTCACATTTTCTGAGTTGGGGTTGAGAGATTGATTAAGGAAAGCATTCTCTCAATTCTAGATTATGATGATATGGGAATATGTGTTGACTATTTCAGGGGTAAATTGACTAATAAGGAAGAAGAGTCAAATCGTGTTTCTGACTTGTTGAGTTTGATACATACGGATATTAGAAGACCTTATACAGTTGCATTGTGCAATTCCAAATGTATTCTGACTTTTGTTGATGATTGTTCCCATTAAAATTATATGTTCTTGCATAAAGATTGAAAGTTGAGAACCAACTGGAAAAATCCATTTAGAGTGTCAGATCTGACTGTGGAGAAGAATATCATGGCAAACATGGTATTTTAGGACTTGAAAACGTCTGTTTCTCATATATATGGAATTGGTTGGGATAGTGACTTGATTCACTATAACAGATAGTCTTGAGCAAAATGGTGTGTTGCTGAAAGGCATAACTGTACCCTAAAGGACTTGAAGAAGTCAATGCAAAATAAGACTAATCTACTTGATTATCTAGAAGTGTGAAAACCCAGCCTTACACACATTTGTGTATGAGACTGTCCTATAGAGGTAGTATAATCCTTATAAAGAAAAATTGCATGCTTATTATGCTCATTGTTATTTAGTAAGATATCCTAACCACTCTAAAGGATAAAGATCTTATTGTAGAGAAAGAGGGACCAGAATAGTGGAATCACAAACAGCTAAATTTCTAGAATACGATGTCTATGATGATAATAGGCCTTTTGACCCTTCAGATGATAATAGGGTGGATGCTACAGTTATTATGTACTCACCACTCGTATAGTTAGATCTAGTGGATTTAAGTCTTTGTACCGTCCTTGTACAGGAATAGGAACCTATACTTGTACACACACTGAGGGTACAAGATCTAATGCAGTTATGAAGATCCGCCTGATTGAGATGACTTGCTATTCCATCTGATTACATAGTCTATTAGGTCAACAGGACTATGATATTAGACATGTTACAAATTCAGTTAGTTTTATAGAAGTTGTTTCTGAACCCAATGTAAAATTGTGGTGGGTTGCAATGACTGATGAGATGCAAGTCATGAAGCATAGTAAGGTTTGAGAGCTAGTTGATTTTGTAGTAGAACTGCAAAACCTTCAGTTGTAATAAAGTTTTAAGACCTAATGGATTTTAGGATAAAGTTCAGCGGTTTATGGACTCGCTCAGTTGCCTGATGGATCACTCAGGGAGAAATGTTAACTTTAATGTTACTTTTTGTCTCGTATCCTCGAATGATACATCTTGAGTGATTATGGCAATTGTAGTTCATGATGATATGGAGTTATATCATATGGTTATCAAAACCTCTTTCCTAAATAAAGACCTTTATAAAGTGGTCTATATGGTATAACCTAAAGGATTTCAGGATCCAGATGGAACTGATATGGTTTGTGCGTTATGCAAATCAATATATGATTTATATCAAACCTCCCGAAAGTGATACCTTACATTTGATAAGGTTTGACCTCTTTTGGCTTCAAGGAAAATAAAGTTAAAAAGATGCTTATACTATGAGGTCAGGAGGAGCAAAGTTATCTTCCTATTATTGCATGTGGATGATATATTGCTCACGTCAAATTACTTGACTATGTTGTATAAGGTTAAGCAACTTTTAGTCAAGAACTTTGACATGAAAGACCTTGATGTAACATCTTTTGTCCTAAGTATTTAGATATATCGGGACAAATCTTAACATTCACCATACTTCTCACATAGTGAATACATTGAGTATATGTTACAAAGGTTTAATACCGTTAACAATAAACCTATCGTAGTACCTATCTCTCATAGTGAGAGATAATCTTTGGTACAATATCCAAAGAATAAAGTAAAGAGAGAGGTTATAAGGAATGTTCCGTATTCTAGTACGATTAATAGCCTGATGTATGCTTGGCTATGTACTAGGCAGGATATTGCATTTACTGGTTAACTGTTTGGTTAGTATCTGGTTAACCTAGATGTAGACTATTGAAATGTAGTCAAGCGAGTGTTGAGATAATTAAAGGGAATCAAAGATTATATGTTGACATATAGAAAAGTCAACAGATTAAACCTCGTAGGGAATTTAGATTCAAATTAAGCTATGTGCCCGGATGATCGAAATTTCACTTCAGGTTACAATTTTTTAAGTTAGCATATGGTACAATGTCATGGAAGAGTGTCAAGCAGACACAGATGATTTCCTCGACCATGCATGTAAAGTGCATGCTATGGGGCAACTTCACAGATGGTTTAGCTTAGAAATTTGATTTTTGAGTTGTCTGTGGTTGATTCAGTGGCTAGACCCATTCGGCTGTAATGTGATAATCAAACTGCTGTGTTGTTTAATAACAACATTGAATATCACATGGTCTTAGCATTTTGAGGTCAAATATTTGATCATGAAGTAGTTGATGCGAAAAGGTGACATTAAGGTTTGGAGCATTTAAGGATTGAGAAACTATAAGTCGATTATTTAACTAAAGGACTTAGCCCACTTGTGTTTAGAAGACAAGTATACAGTATGGGTGTTGAAGTTATTAGACACTATTAGTTAAAGGATCGTTATATTTGCTCAATGTACATTTGTACGTTTTAATGTATTATGATGGTATGATGGTTCATCAATAAAGATGATCATATTTTATCCTCAGTAATACGTGCTATCATACATTGTCATAATACGTATGAAAGTCTTAAGATTTGTGTCAATCTTAAGCATTTAAAGGTCATTGGGCATATAAACAGATTGATCTTGAGCTTATGTCATTTAGACGCATACAGTTTTATATAGATATCATTATAGCTTCACATGACATAGGGGATATAAGTTTTTATTACCATAAAAGTTCTCTAATGCAGTTTAGCATTTAGTTGGAGAACATAAAGGTTCTCTAATGCAATTTAGCATTCAGTTGGAAAACATAAAGCTTTTCTCTAATGCAATTTAGCATTTGATAAGAGGAAACAAGTTTTCTCTAATGCTGTTTAGCATTGAATGAGAGAAAACATGATTTCTCAAATGCAGTTTAGAATATGTGGTTTAGCATAAAGTTAGAGAAATTGAGACCTACAAATGAAGATGATATAATTTAGATCATATAGGTACCATCTTAGTTTTCCACACTCCATTTTTCCATTCATGTTAGTGAGGTATTAGATATGCATGATTGTACTAGATCTGTGTCGCATATTTGATATTTTTTGGTATCAAAAGCCTTGCAGGACGGAATGATGGACTTTTGTTATCTTTGGATTAAATGTTTTGTTTTTAAATTTAGTCAACAAATACTATAGCGTAGCTTAACCGAGGTTTTAAATTGTTTTTAAACTTGAGTCAAAACTACAATTAAGTATTGTCCAAGGGGGAGAATGTTGGACAATTTTGTCTTTTCCCATAAAGTTGGACAACATTTAATTGTAATTTTAGTTTTTAAATAAATTATCGGTTAAGTTACATAATTTGATCCAGATAAAGATAATAAAGTGACCAAATAAATGATTTAAATCAATGGGTCGAAGTCTAGGTAAAAAATAGATTCCGATTAGTTTGGACCGGACCTATATCGATCTTATGATGGGAAAGCCCGATATGAAAGCTATATATAAAGATTAAGATCTCCTGCAATTGCTCATATCATTCGTAAGTATAAGGATTCTCTGACTCGTTAAGAGAGTTTACGTTTCGAGAAAACTATAGAAAGATCTCAACATAGTCCAATGAAGGATTCCCGTGAAGACGGTGGTGGATTCAAGCTCGTTTCGACTTCGAAAAGTTCGTTTGAAATTATGGAACTGAAATTAGTTATTTTTTGCATTTCTTTGTCAATTGTCTTTTCACGTTCGATCCGGAATACGTAACTAAGGTATCGTTACGTATTACACAACTAAAATTAACATCAACCAATCTCCCCTCTTTTGTTTCTTTCTGAATTCATTATTTGTCTTTATCTATTTGGTCGATGTTTATTTTCATTGGAGTGGATGATCATGAAAATTTGCTGTATATGAGATTTTCTTAAAAGCCAAGGTATGATATATTCTGTAGCTGTATGCTTCTGCTTCAATTTTCCTTATTCTCGACTCAAAGTTGTCAAGAAACCATCGCTTCCTTGCCTTGGCATCAAAATGCCATTTGTACCTAACTCTTGATATTGCAATGTGCTTTTAGGCTTCTATGGCAATCTAGCTAGCTACAAATCTAATAAGTTATGGTATCTTCTAATCAAACAACACGAGAAGGAAGCTGAGGAAAAGTCATGAGCACCTTGTGATCTGCTGTGTAAAATTCAACAGGCCACTGGGTACACGTTGAGTTGGTTCATTAAAGCTGAGACCCTACCCTGCAGCGAAAAGTGCAATAAAAATTGTTGAAAAGGGGTCCTTATCCTCAACAATTGAAGATGTGGGAATTGAATGGAGTTGACGTGCAGATGAGAACATTTTGTTTATATATAGAGTTAAAGTCGACATCTATATTCCATATTAACATATAGACCGTCTCATTATAGCCGCTTATCATAATCCCATCCCAATTTGTTATAATCCAATGTGACGATTACATAAAATAACAACCCGTGACAAGCAGAATAATGACCCATTTTGTCATGGAATGAGAAAGGGTTAGTCCAACATTAGACAACCAATCATGTGACGATGAGTGGATTCCCTTTCCTATAATCTGGTTCGTCTTCTTGCTAGGCTTCATGCGTGATAGTGATACCAAAGCGACTAGGAATAAATTCCTACAAAAAGCTTATTTCAGAAGTTAATCTGTGCATGCCTAAAGCGATGATCTTTTATTTGTTTTGTTAGTTTTAAGCTTTAGGCTTTTTGGTTTAGTCAAGGGAAAAAGAGGGACACTTTCTCTAAATGGGGGATGGAAGGTTTGCTATTACAAAAGATGACTGCTGGCTCAAGGCATCCAACAAAGGGCCTTCATCTTCACATGGTGGGGTGGGGTTTGTGTCATATATCCCATCACCACAAATCTGAAAGCTACTGTCTTTTCTCTTTTCACCTAATACTAATAGCAATGATAAATGTCAACATTAATTAATTTATATGTAACTGAATTAATACGAATTTCTCATATTATTTACTAAATTTATAATATATTTATAATGTTAAAGACATACTTTGTGTTAAATATCTAATCGGTTGTTTTATACATGGGACAAGATTGGACACCTTAAAATTGGACAGAGTATCCCCACTGTCCAGGGTAACCGATTTGCTTGCCCCTCAGGCCTCAACCATCCCCATCTCAAGCCGTGCTTTTTACCAGAAATACTATAATGCCCTCTCTTGAGGTCACTTGAACAATTTCACACCAACACTTAATCCACTTTACATAACAGAACTCGTAGAGTATAAGCAGCGAACATGGTTCATTAAAAGTATTATGTAGCTAGTCACCTTGTTTCTCTCAATGATCAGAGCTTTGGATTCGTCTCTTGTTGCTAGATACTGCATGGGTTTCTATCAATATCAGTGCTAAACAGGAAAAAAAGAAAAAGAAAAAAAATATGGGACGAGCACTTCCAGGACAAGATCAGAATTTGACAGAAACTTCCTCAAAATCCAATCTCAGGCAAGCTGTTGAAGCCATTTCTTCTTTGATAACATACTCTTATGCAGTTAAAGTTTTTGCAGCCAAGTGGCAATTGATAAGAAACAAATTGGAAGAGCTAAACTCTGGCCTAATAGCCATAGAGAATTGTGATTCCAGCCAAAACCCAATACTCTCTGGCTTGATATTTGCCATAGTAGTCTCTTCCAACGACTGCTACGACCTTGCTAGAAGATGTGTGGATCTTTCATACAGTGGCAAGCTCTTGATGCAAAGTGATTTGGACGTTATGGCTGCAAAATTTGATCGCCTTGTGAAGAATTTATCTGGGATATGCACTGCAGGTATCTTGACTCATGGCTTTGCAATTGTTGTGTCTAGACCTGGAGCCAATGCTTGCAAAGATGATATGAGGTTTTACATTAGAGATTTATTGACGAGAATGAAGATCGGAGACGCTGAAATGAAAAGACAGGCTTTGGTTAACTTGCTTGAGGTTGTCGCCGCTGATGAGAAATATGTCAAAGTAGCGGTTGAAGTTGGTGCCATTGTGAATCTGTTGGTTAGTTTCCTTGATTACGTGGAAAAGGAAATCCAAGAGGAGGCTGCCAAGGTAGTAGCGGTAATTTCTGGGTTTGATTCCTGTAAGTCTGTTTTAATTGGAGCTGGGGTTATAGGCCCTTTGATTCGTGTTCTGGAGAGTGGCACTGAATTGAGCAAGGAAGGTGCTGCAAGAGGTTTGAAGAAGTTGACCGAAAATTCTGACAATGCTTGGTCAGTTTCCGCTCATGGTGGTGTCACAGCTCTGCTAAGAATATGCAATTCTGGTGATTCGACAGAACTTATTGGTCCTGCTTGTGGGGTACTGAGAAATCTTGTTGGTGTTGAAGAAATCAAGAGATTCATGATAGAAGAAGGTGCAGTTTCCACATTTATCAAACTTGCAAAATCGAACGATGAAGCTGCGCAGATAAGTTCAGTTGAATTACTTCAAATTATTGCTTCAGGAGATGAATCAGTGAGGCAATTACTCGTTCGTGAAGGTGGAATTCGTGCATTGGTGCAGCTTCTGGATCCCAGACATCCATCTACTTCTAAATCACGAGAGACAGCATTAAGGGCAATTGAGATCTTATGTTTCTCTTCTACAAGTTGTATTAGTATGTTGATGAACTGTGGCTTCACCGATCAACTGCTTTTCTTACTTAGAAATGGAGATGTTTCAGTTCAAGAATTGGCACTAAAAGTGGCTTCTAGGCTATCTGGCACATCTGAGGAGGCAAAGAAAGCAATGGGAGAAGCTGGTTTCTTGCCCGAGTTTATTAGATTCCTTAATGCAAAATCAATTCAAATTAGAGAAATGGCTGCTGAGGCACTTTCTAGCATGGTTTTGGTGCCTAAAAACAGGAGAAGACTCTTGCAAGATGATCGACATATTGGATTTCTTCTTCAGTTACTTGACCAAGAAGGGGCAAGTTCAGGTTACAGAAGGTTCTTAATATCGATACTGATGTCGTTAACAAGGTCTAATAGTGGAAGAAGAAAGATCGTCAACTCTGGTTATTTGAAGAACATAAAAAAACTTGCAGAAGCTGAAGTTTCAGATGCCAAAAGGCTTGTCAGGAAGCTATCCACAAACAGGTTCCGAAGTATGCTGAGTGGAATCTGGCATTCTTGAATGTAAAGACTCAATTTTCTTGCTAGCTTCTCTTTTTACTGTATATGTTACACAACTGGTTTCAACGCTTCATTGTCTTTGTTCCATAATCAGGAAAAAATTGAGTCTTTCTCTTTGTTTTTTTGGAGTTCGTAAAAGCAGCTTTAGAGCAGCTTTCTGTTTGATTTGTAACTATTAGTGCAAAAAGCTGTAATAGATTCTACTGGATGTATCCAGGCATTTTTAGACTGTGGTTACCCTTGCAGGTATAAAAATAATAGAACAGAACGTGATTGAAGTCATTTAAGCAATTAGCAGAAGAGATTGTAAAGGCTATCACACATCATAAAAGCATATCTGTATGCACTTATGATGGAAGACATGATAAAGGCATGAAGTACCTCAGAGAGGCACGTGAATAGAGCTATCAAGTTCTTGTCAATCTACTGCTTTGGACAATGCAGATTTAAGTTTCTTGCTGTATTGCTCGTCTTTTTGTCATCTTCTGTCCAGGTGTACCAGTTTCATTAATAAAGAGAAACTTTATTATCTTTGGCAAGGATAACCAATTTATAGTTAAGCATCTCATTCCTACTTCCTCTATTCTAATCTAAGCCATGCTCAACGAGAATTTTCACGTATTTAGAATTTTGTGGGAAGAGTTGTGTTCATCATCAGCGTGCTTTGTTAAGGTCAGCTAGACAGGATGAGGTCCTAAACATTGTGGGTTGTACAAAATACTAATGGCTGGATGTTGGTTTTACATCATATAACAAGCTCCAGGACCACCATTACCTGTTTCGTTTTCTTGACAGGTTGTAAATTCTATGCATCAAACATTCAATATCATCTGCCCCCACACGTTACATAGAAATGTAGGTCAAAAGAGGATGAACAAAATCGACCATTACTGGCTGGACTTTCCTGTCGACACAAAATGACCATATACAAAAATGCTAAGAATTGTTGCTTGTGTAGCGGCGGCTCGCTAACCAACCTGTGATGAACTCTACACCAATCACATCCAAATTTAAGTTTGACGCGAATTCCTTACAAAAACATGTTACTCATGACCACACCAATGACCAATCAATGGGTATATTTTCACCGTTGTGTCAGCATAAAATAGTAAAAAAATGACTACTTCCTTACAATCCAGAACGGATCGTAAGCCATTCTAACGTGTATGTGCTTGCCGTAGAATCAAATGGCTGGAGAGAACATCGTACTGGTTTTTAATCATAGTAATAAGCTATTTGTTGAACATGATATGGGTTAGGCTCGCATCTTAGGGTCAAGAACCAACGAGGGTTACTAGTCCAACTGACATTCCATTACGCCTTCTCTTATTACTGTTCTGTTTTGTTACAGATCCAGAGGCCCTTAGAACCATATTTCAATTTGACGAGCTGGATTTATCACTTGCCCTCAGTAGAAAATGGGCTGCAGTGTAAGTAGTACTTTAGTTCAAGGCAGAAGAGCAAAACTTACTTTTCCCTTGATATTGGCATTAGGCCTAAATGTGGAATCTTTTAATTGAATATTCATTAATTATCTAGTATTTAAAATTAAAATTAAAAAATAATTTTGATTAAAAATAATAAAATAACTCAATTAATGAAATAGTTAAGTGGGTTGAACTTAAGAAAATGACATATGTGTGATCCAAATTTAACGCATCTTTGTATTACTGATCATGCTTGTTGTGCACCATTCAATGAATAGACGCATCTAACATCTAACATCTAACATCTAACGTCTAACATATGACATGTATGCACTATTCAATCAATAAATACGTCAAACATATGACATGA
>JAOTJB010026422.1:0-10607 GCA_027123815.1 Erythroxylum minutifolium
ATGAGCTCCCACGAGCTCACCTTAAGCTAGCTTTAGACACTTGAGCTAAGGGAAAGTCATGTCAAGCCACTTATAGCATACAGGAGCTTCATTGAGCTCCATTGAGCTGAGGGTTAGCTACTTACATGAAACCCAAGTACTTTCAAATATATCTTGGTTGCGTCAAATGGAATTTGTAGCACTTAAGCTATAAAATTTCAATAATTCTCTATATTGTGAGCACTTAAATCCTACAAATTTCTTCTTAATTATCAACATGTTTAAGAAAAATTGCCTAAATACATACTTAGATCTTTGATGAGACCTTAGCTTCTTTTACATGCCCAATGACCATAATGTTTTATAGAACATTATTGTCTAAATAATGCAAGGAACTATTCCAAGTTCATTAAAGAACTTGTTGATTTAATTAATTATTTTTACTAAACAAAAAATGTATTTGGCCTAATTAACAATTAATGCTACATTGGAACTTTTCAATCTTAAAATAATATTATTCTAATTAAAATATAACTTAATAAGGACTTACTTCTAAAGTTAATATCTATATAAACTTAAACTCAAATATCAACTTACACATAGAATAATGGATATCTTTAATACTTCAGAAGTATATTAAATACTAAACACTTTTAGTACAATATATATAACAAGAATAAGAAAGCTACTTTTGTATCTATCTTTATATATCTAGTTCCAAGAATTAAGTTGTTACTTTTTGACATCCAATATGAATTATTCTTCGACCACAATTATATTTTCAACAATTAAAAATATAACTTGTTGCTCTCTATAAATAATTAGAGATGACAATAAAGCTTAGGCCTGGCCCAGTTTATCCGGGTTTGAATAGGCTTCAGTCTAATCTTAGGCCTTTATTGAACATTTTTAAGCTGTAGGCTAATCAGGCTGCCTAGGCCTAAAGCTTCAGAGTTATAAGAAAACGATGTGATTCCGAGTAAAAAAGATGTTTTCTACTTTTTAACTTAAAAAAAAAGGCCAAACTAGGCTTTGAGCCAATTTAGACCTGATTAGGCTTGGACTCAAATCAGGTGCCTTGGACCCAATCAGGCTTCAAGTTAGACCTGACCTGGCATAGCCTATTAACATCCATATTAGCAATATGTCTCTACATACTCTCATTGAAAAAGAAAACCTATACTCCCATTAACCTTCTTGTACAAATGATAAATTCATAATTGTATCTGAAATAAACTCTTTGAATTCATCATGAAAGTGAATCTTTAAACATTTGTAGCCTTTCAACTATACATCAGATGTATCAACAAAGGCACTAATTCCAACTGTATGTAATGTTATAAGATTTGAACTTTTCAAATTTCATCTTACCCTCACTATTTATCTAGAAAATCATTCTCATATTTAAAAGAACAATTTTTTAAATGAGTTCACGCAAAAAGAACACTTTTTAAGATTGACATAAAGCTTCCTTTTTTCAAAACATTCAAAATAGATCCTAAATTTTCTAAATGCTCATCCATATTCTAATTATAAATTAAGATATTATCAAAATATGCCATAACAAATTTGGCTATGAATGCATACAAACATGATTCATTAATCTCATAAAAGTACTTGGTGCATTAATAAGACCAAATGGCATTACAAGTAGTTCATATAAACCATACTTAGTCTTAAAGGTAGCTTTCCATTCATCACCTTCTTGCATCCTAATTTTATAATAACTACTTTTCAAATCAATCTTACTAAAAACCTGTGATCAATGTAATTCATCTAGCATATCATCAAGTCTAGGGATATGGTGTCTATACTTTACCGTTATGATGTTGATAACTCTACAATCAGCACACATCCTCCAAGTTCCATCCTTTTTAGGCACAAGAAGTACTAGAAATGCATATGGACTATGCTTTCCCTTACATACCCTTTTGCCATCAACTCCTCAGCTTGCCTTTGAAGTTCTTTTGTCTCCTCGGGATTACTTCTATAAGTTGATTAGTTTGGAATTGAAACACCAAAAACAAGATCAATTTGATGTTCTATCTTCCTAATAGGAGGTAATCCACTAGGAACATACTTAGGAAACACGTCCTCAAATTTTTGCAATAAAGAAACAACAACACTAGGCAAAGAAATGTTAAGTGCGTTAGTGTTAAAATAAGCCTCCTTGTACAATAGTACAATCATTGGCTTCTTTGAAAACATAGCCCTCATGACAGCACTCTCTTGTGCATAAAAGCTTGCTTGCTTCCTAGTTTCTCTCTTACCACACTCTTGATCTTCTCCTTTTTCCTCTTCATTCTAAGTTACTTCTTTTTCTATCCTCTCGAGTTAAGCCACTCCTTTCCTTTCACTCGTAATTTTTTCTTTTTACTACTCTCAGCTTCACTCCCTCTTGTTGTGTCACTCTTTCTTTTAGCTCTAATTTGATCTTCAAACACTTATCTAGGGGTTAATGGTAGAAGAGTGATTGGTTTCCCATTCATTTCAAACTAACACTTCCTTGTTTACCTTAATGTCCCCACAATCATTCAACCATTGAAGTTTATATGGTCATCTACCTAGTAGGTAAATTTAGCTTCATCAAGGTTGTAATAGCTGGAAAGGTATGATGCTTTTGAAGTGGATGAGTTTTTGAGAGTTATGCCATTTTTAGTGATAGATGGTCTAGCTGGGCGCTAAAATGGAAACTGTTGCAAAAATGGGGAAATTTGTATAGGTTGTGTTTAGATTCTGGAAAAGAGATCAAAATGAAAGTTATAGAGGAGATGATGATGAACAACTTTGTTTTTTTGACCAGAAGTTGATTTGGTGAGTGGTTTGTGAGATAACTGGAATGGACAGAAAGTGATGTTTGGTGGTGAGATGGGCAGAACAAAGTATCAATTGATAATTTTCAGAAAATTATCAAACCCAGGTGATCGTTTTTGAAAAACAAACAAACCCAACAGAAAAATTTTCCAAAGGAGACAAACTCATGTTTGAATTAATTTTTTTTCAAGGATTATTCACAATGGAACAAAGCTAACTATTTATAGACGAGGAAGGCACAAGGACAGCCTCCTCGTGTCCTAGTCGTGAGTTATAAGCCATCAAAACAGAAAACTAAATTCAATCACAACTTAAAATTAACTCTATTTATGAAAAAATAACTTAAATAGAAAATTAAAGGTCATAGCAAGCTAAAAGTCACAAAGTCATCAAGCCAACAATGCCATACTCTTCAGGAGTTATTAGCCAGCCTCCTTCTTGATGTTATGGGCTTTGTTTGGGCTTTGGTCACTCTTCATAAAAACAAGCTTTGACTTCACCAAAAGGCTTTAGAAAGGCTTGGAATTGTAGAAAATTGTTGAGCCCAAATTTCTCTTCTCCAAATGTTGTAGTCGTGAATTGTGGAGGCTCTCCTAGGCCCATTGCTCCCATGTCTTCCATTGCTTGCTTGGATGGTCCTCCATCACACTTTATATTTGGCTCTTCTTTATAATAGTGCTTATACAAATTCTTGCCTTTTGTAACTTTTAGAATTTCTCTTTAATAAACCAAATCAAGACAATTAAACTTGTAGCAATTCAAAATGGACTAGTGTAATAAAGGAAATTGAAATAAACAAAAAGGATCAAGAACAAATAGAAACGGTTGCAAAGGAATAAGAACACAACAAATTAAGGATAGGAACAAAGAAATTAAATCACAAAGATAAGAATATTATGGGGCTTAAAGAAACAAAATGAACGTACAATTTCTAGTAGAATAAAGATTAACAACTAATATTTGACTAAGAAATCCTTATTAAAGAGGTATAGCTCTTGTAATAGGTGAACCAACTAGTCTCAATCTTCTTCTTTTCTTTTCAATTTGATAACTTACTCTCTTTTTTTCAAATTTTGATGTAGATATGTCAAACCTAGAAACCAACCTCATTCTTCTTTTCTTTTCAATCAGATATCTTCTTTTTTAGATTTTTATATATATCAGATCTGGAATAATTATAGCACAAGAATCGAATAAAGATTGAACGAATGAAAGGAGAAAGCTCGCAAAAACTAGGAACAACAAAACAAAATGAAAACAAGCGAAACAAAATGAAAATGAGCAAAAGTAGGAACATACTAAGTTAAGGATAACCAAACATGATTTAGAGCCAAGCTATGATACCAAATGATGTGAACCTCAAAGGATGAACCTTAAAACTCAAAAATCATACAATTGGAAGTGAAGAACCAAAAAAGCTAAAACTAGTTTAGGATAGATAAACCTTGACTTGATGTCTATAAAAGACAAGAACCAAAGGTATAGGATAGGTTTTGAACCCTAAAAGATAATAATCTTAATAAGTTCACAAGTTCCCAAAAGAACCAAAAGAGAAATTAACCTCATTCAATGAATTATGAATTTTTCTGAAGTGTCTTGAACAATACACTTCTTAGGGATGGCAAAAGGCCCAACACGCCTATTGACATTCCTAACAATGCTTGCCCTTATATAGGCATTATTTTTAGCTAATTAAGGCAAGAAATCACCCTAATTGAATAATTTGACCAGAAGCATCATTTGAATGAGCTAATTAAGGGAAGAATTCTTACCCCAAATTTATTGAGATAGCTTGAAAATGTTAATTATTTGATGCCTAAAACCACTCATGATTTGTTAGGACAACTTGCACATGTTTCTTAATCTCTCCCATGTTCTTGTTCAGTTTGAACATGTCTTGGAATACTTGGAACAAATTGGAATGACTTAAGACACTCATTGGGCTTCTTGACTTAGCTTGGATCAGATTTATTGGGCCTTAAATACTTTCCAAGCTAATTAAAACTTGTTTAGTCCATATCCCTTCAATTATTCCATTTATAGCTTCCTATATCTTCTTGGCTCTAACTCTTTGAATGCTCAATAGATCCTTTAGAGCTTTGCTTATGCCAACTTGGTTCTTATCAGAAGTTAAAGTTGGTAATCGATGAAATGAAGATCGAAACAAGAATAAAAGGAAATCAAGGTCATTCACATGTTATATTATTATTTATAAGATCACTTTGTTAATTTGATGATCCAAAAGGCTCACCATGCATAATCATTTTATCTTACTTAATTGCCTGAGTTTTTACATTCATCAAGAGGCACTGAAGCCTTTGATTTTAATATAAAAGCCTCTTGTTCTTTCAAATAATCTTAGGGAAACATTTTAAGAAGTATTTTAATAATATTTGAATTAAACAAATTTGTTTTGACTAATTGAATTGTTAAACTTATATTTTTTAGGAGAGTAGTCAACCTATATGGTAGTTGTAGATTAATATAGGTTAAAGATGTAATGAGAGTGTATAGCAACATTAGTTGATGTATTAGTTCAGCAATGTGCCATATTAGTCTACCAGTATGTATATTGGATGACCAGTGTTCCAACAGCTAGTGAATCTGCTATTATATATGCATACTAATCAATAATTATACTATATATAAGTCTTATAACAGTTACTTGTTAGCTCCATAGGCTATTTTAGGTCCCAAAATACTATAAGTAGGTGTTTTCTCATTGGTTCTAGTATCAAGAAGGTTTTGGATGTTTTGTACACACATTTCATAGGGGTTTTCAATCATTTGAGCATCATTGTGTCATATTTGTGTGAGCGAGTCATTTTGGAGTTATCAAGTGAATAAGTGAGATATTTTCTAGTAATCTAAGTAGTATTGAGGTTCCTCTTCACCTTGGAAGCAGATTGTAAGAAAGTTTCCTCTTCACTATGAAAGATTGTACAAAGGTTGTTCTTCACCTTAAAAGAAGAATTAAAGTGGAATTTCTAAAGGAGTCTTGGGAGTGGACATAGGCAAGGGTGTTTGCGAAACCATTATAAATTGTTTTACACTCTCTCTTTAATTTATTGATCAATTTTTTAATTAATTTATAACAAGCAATTTTCTCATCCTTGTTTATATTGATTGTTATTAATTGTAACATTGGTAGAAAAATTGTTAAATTTTGTAAATACCCAATTCACCCCCTCTTAAGGTTAGAGACTAACAATGTTGATCTAACTGACATGGCATAAAAAGATAACATCAATAATCCAACTTGTATTCTAGCCACTTATTTTGAGTTAGTTTTTGGAAGGATTTCAAATTTAAGACTTATTTGTATTTATTAGTTAAGGGATTTTCATCATTTGTGGCCTATTTAAAGAGGCAATATGGAGTATTACGGAAATCAGCTTATCATCAATAAAATTTGAGTTTTTCTTTATTATGAGAGCTTTCTCTTGGTTCTTGAATCAAGAACTAAATCTGGTCTCTTCATGGTAACTTCTAGTGAGCAACTTATAACTTAGGTTCCAATCATCAAGTTTGGATGGGATCGGGTTCTTTGCTTGATTCAAGAATGTCTTAGTTGTTCCTTCACCAAGGTGCCACTTAACCTATAAAATAGTTCACTACTTAGAATCAACTAAAACAAGGTAAATTCTACTCATAACAAAATATAAATGTAAGAAGAATAAGTATTGGTTAGATACCATAATTACCAAATGAGATAAGGGCTTTAATCATTTAGTTAGTTACTCCCACTATTTTATTCGAAATAATAGCCCTCACTATCATTTTGAAAGAATAATCTCTCTAGTGGGCTAATATCTGATTTAAATTTAGTTAATCTTGAGTCACTTAACAAGCCAACTAAACTTAAATTAGGTAAATAACATTTTTATCAATCACATCTCAGGTGACTCTTGGATCTATTAGGTGATAAGTCATGCCAAAACATCTCTTAAATGTTATTCATAATCGTGGCTTTAAATTCATATGATCATGAGTCACTCATCCAAATCATACAAATTTAGTAAAGTAGGACTCTTTAATTTAAGATAAAACATATTTGGGTTAAAGGATCCTTGAGTCACTCAACTAGCCTTACAATAAATAGAACTTTGGATTTATGCTTAAATAATGGAAGGAAATAATCTCATTCTCAAATTGTACTTAATATTTTAATGAGAGATTTAATTTTATTCATCTCATCAAATAGAAAATTACATGTAATAATATCACATAAAAAACATGCAATTTAAACATGCATCAAATATATATATATATATACAAATAAAGAATGCAATTTCTCATGGTAATATGATCAAATTATATGCATAAAATATCAAGGTTCATTTGATTCTAATTAATGATCTTCATAATTATAATAATATTTTCAAACTCTTGGATAATTAAATTCCTATTCTAAACAAAAATTAAATTTGATGTGAAAACAATTTTCAGATCAATTTAGAAACTATTTCCAATTATATTGACTCCTTTAATAAAATTTAATAAAAATTGTAATAAATTATGTTTCTTACCTTTTTCCAAATTTATAAGTAAGTCATTCTAATATAGTTACATAACTATGTCTAATCTCATGAAAAATAATTTTTCTTTAATTAGAAAACTATTTTCTAAAATTAAAGAAAACTACTTTCAAAATTAAATAAAAATTTTAAATAATTAAGAAAGCACTTTGTATTATTTATTTAGAGACTAATTTCATAGTTAATTAGACAATCTTTCTTTACCAAATCATAAAACTATTTTCAAAATATTAAAAAAAGATCATTTTCTTAATTAATAAATCAAAACACTTTCCAAATTTAATTTAAAATTTTTTCAATAAATCAAAAACTTTATTATTCATAAATGAAGAAATAATTTGTAAATAAATAAATAATAATTCTTTGGAAAATAAAATCCTAATGTTAATTTATTTAATCAAATTGAAGTAAATAAAACTTAATTAAGAAACATATCTCTTAACCACTTAAGAAAACACTTTTCTTAATTTTGGGACTCTAATTAATTAATTTCAATCTGATTAAGAATAACTAATTCTAATTTTGGAAACTTCTTTTCTAAAATTTAATTAGTAATCAATATAATTATTACTCTTAATCAAATTAAAAAAATAATTACCTTAAAATTTGAAATTAAGATCTCATCGTAATCAATATAATCTCATTATATTGACTTATCTAACATAATCAAATTATAAGAGATTACCCTTCTAAATCTTTTCTTGATAATAATTATTGATTTAATAACTAATTTAATTTAATAATTCATCTATTTGAAAATTAAATTAAATTAAATTCCAAAATATTCATAATAAAGTTAATCCTTTTAAAGTATTTTCAAACAATTAGAAACCAATTTGATGTATTTATTAGGACTTTAAACCAATTTAAGGAAAACTAAGGCTTGAAACTCACAAATTATAATAAAAATTTGAATCAGGGACTGCATGAACTAGACATTTCTGTAAGGCATGTGTTGTATGCCAATAGGCACCCCCGTTGTTTCAAAATATAGGGTTTTTGGGCTTTCTCTCTACCACCACCCTTTGTTCTCTTCTAGTAGTTGTCGCATAAGTTGCTTCTACCTCCTGACACATCCTGAGCTACTCCCACTGATGATTCTTGTCTAGGCATATTGCTCGTTTAAAAGTGTTACCATATGGTCTTTAAATACCTTTAACTATTCCTAATCATCTGTGTATAGATCTATTTGTGGAAATTGTATTAGGATTGGCTAAAACTAGGAAGGGTCAGGATTTTAGTTTTGTTGTTGTTGACAACTTTTCCAAGATGGTATATTTCATAACACATCACAAAAAAAAATTGTAGTGATGGGGATCAAGATACTGACCAAATGGCTCAAGATGATGTTAGCAAATTTTCCCAAAACCTAATGTAAGGAATTAGAGGTCCAATGACTAAAGCAATAACAAAATGAATGAAAGAACTTTGCTAGGATTAATCATAGAGATGAAAGAAAAGGAGGTTATTCTTGAAGGTGCTGAGGCATTACCAAGATTAATTAATTACCTTTATTATTCTTGAAGGTGCTAAGGCATTACCAAGATTAATTAATTAACTTTATGTACAAGATGTTAGAAAAACTTAGTACATGGGGAACAAAGCTTGGAGTCCAAGATACAATGTTGATCATCGCACATGAGCTTGAAGGAAGCCCAATCTGCATAATTAAGATACAATAAGCAAGTGGGTTAGTTATGTTGATTCAATTAAGCCCAAATTTCCCTTTTTGTGTGAATAATTTCTTATTAAGACTTGTTCCTTAATAATTTCGACCATATCTAGATAGATTATATTGTTTCCTTAATTTAGGAGGTATCCATATTCAAGGCTGATTTGTATCCTAAAATTAAGGATTTCCTTTCTTATTTTGGTCTTTCCTACTTAGGTATGAACTAGGAATAGGTAAGAAAACCCTTTCCTTACAGGATTAGGGTATTATGATGCCTATTTAAAAGGCCATCTGATGTATTACCATTATTATCAATAAAAATTGAGGTATTTTCTAGCAAGCTTTGCTACTTCTTTTATGTTCTTGGTGGAATACAAATTTGACTTATCAAGGGAGTGATCAACTATTACGACATCTTAAGATTGGGGCTTTAAGGACTTAGCTTCCTTAAGGTTCTAATATGATTTGTTCATCCTGTTTTCTTGAATTCTGGGCACATATAACAAATGAATCAAAAGTTCCCAGAGCAGGTCGCCTACTAGGTTCGTATCGTATAGCGAATGTGGCTGAATTTTGCTTTCGAGAGATGGTATGACTTCATGGAATGCCTTGGCATATTTCTTCAGATTGAGATGCCAAATTCTTGAGCAATTTTTGGCATATTGTGGGGGAAACAAGGTACAAAACTTCTCTTTTCCATAACTTGTCTTCCACAAACTGATAAACAAATTGTACTCTTATATCTTTATTGCATGCCATAATTAGAAAGAACTTTAAAACTTAGGAGGATTGTTTACCACGTGTTGAATTTGCTTATAATAAAGCGTGCATTATGCTCTTACCCCTTCTCCTTTTGAGATTATTTGATCCTTTGAGACCCTTATATTCATGCCTTTACCTATTCATTAGTTTGCTATTACAAATGGAGAAAAGAAGGCCAAAATTGTGAAACAACTTTATATGAAGGTGCAACAACATATTGAGAGGCAAACTAATCATTATGTATCTAAAGCCAATAAAGGATGCAAACAGGTTATTTTCTAACCAAAAAATTGGGTTTGGGTGCATATACGGAAGGAAAGGTTTCTAGAATGATGGAAATGAAAGTTGATGCCTTAAGAAGATGGACCATTCCAAGTAGTAGTGCACATTGGTGATAACGCATACAAATTGTAGTTACTAGGTAACTATAATATTTATGATCTTTCTCCTTTTGATGTAGGTGGTGATTCGAGGACAAATCCTTTTGGGGAGAAGGGTAATAATGATAACACCTAGCTTGAGATGTCCAAAAAAATCTCCATTGAGTATAATACTTGGTTCGATTACGTGCTATAAAACTAAAGTAATGTAAGATGCACTTGGAGCCTTAGTGATGTGAGACCCAATAGGAACTTGTCCTAGAGAACCTTTAACAAGATGGAGTTATGCCCGGGAATGGCTAGAATCAAACGAACATACAGAAGTACAAGAAACAAAATTCAAAAGATAGAAAACATAATACAAAGAGAAAAGGGGGTTAGAGGGATGTTGGTCAATGGAAAGAACCCTAAGAGAACTTGTCTCTTAGAACCCTAGCCTTGAGACACCACAAAGGAAGACCA
>JAOTJB010026475.1:0-10604 GCA_027123815.1 Erythroxylum minutifolium
ATAATAATAATGTAGTTAGTGGGTACTAATTGATAGTTTGGTCTTTTTGATAGTTATTTCTTTGTCATTCCAAATTTATGTTTTCCAACCAAACATTAGCATTACATCATCATTAGAAATTCTTCAGAATAAACCAAACTAAATAATACAAATTCTATTATATTTCTCATCTATTATATTCCTAAAGAATCGTAATTCCATTCCTTATCTATTCTTGCAGGTGAATCAAATGCCTTGTTAGATTTTTGGCTTCTTGTATAGCCTTCACTTTAGGTTCCCACATCTTCGGAAGTGACCTAAATAACTTTCTTACCATTTTATCGTTAGCATAGGTCTTTTCAAGACCTTTGAGAGTATTAATAATATCAATAAATCTTGTATACTTACTGGATATGCTTTCACCACGCTTTATTTGAATCAATTCATATTGATATTTTAGTATGCTTACTTTACTCTTTTTCACTTGATTGGTTCCCTTATGAGTAACTTTTAAAGTATGCCAAAGTTTGTTAGCTATTTCAATCATAGATACCATATTTAATTCATTTTGTCCTAATGCACAAATAGGATGTGTATTGCCTTGTTATTTAAGAACACTAATCTCATATCTTGTAGTTCCTATTATTCCTTTAATTTACGTACCTTTATGTTATTTACAATTTTTATAGGAATAAATGACCATTAGAAACTATTTCCTGTAAATCTATGCTTTCATTCATTAGAAAGAACGTCATCCCTGTTTTTTTAATAATGAAAATTATTTCCATAAAAGAAAGGTGGTTTACTAGTACTTTGACCCTCTTAGTTGAATGAAGATGATCTTTCTCCTAAATATGCCATTATGATCTTTTCTATAGGATTTCATTAGAAATACTAGCCCAATAGGCCTATTTTGATACCACTTATTAGTCCCTAGTGGCACCCAAAAGTTGTGTAAATTAATTGTTTATAAAAAATCAATAATTTTCTAATCATTATTTCAATTAATAAAAGTATGTAATGATGAGATAATTGCTTAATATAAATTAATCAAATAATTGATGAATAATTTAAATAGAATAGGGAAAAGAGAATGTAATCTAATTTATAGTCGTTTGGCAAACAACGTTTGCCTAAACCCACATCTAAGACTCCTTTTGGAATTTTACTATAATTCTTCTTTCAAGGCGAAAAGTAACTTTTGTACAATTTTTTAGTAAAGAGGAATCTTCTTTCTAGGAGAAAAGGAACCTTAATCTCACTTAGATCACCTAAAAGTACAATATTCAACACCCCAATAAAGTATTGCAACTAAAAAATATATCACTTGTTAACTTGATAACTATAAAACAGCCCACTCTCACAAATATGACACAATGACGCTCAAATGATTGGAAAACTCTATGAAATGTGTGTATATAACATCCAAAACCTTCTTGATGCTAAAATCAAAGACAAATAAAACCTATTTGTAGTGTTTTAAGACCCAAAATAGTCGTTGGAGCTAAGAGCTAGTCATTACAATGACTATATACTATGCACTGGTCAACCAATATGCATTTACAACACTAAATTCACTAGCCATTAGAACACTGATTGACCAATACATCAAACAAACTCTTAATAAATCAAATTTAATAATGTTAAGTTATATTGGTCGATCACTAACCTATATAGGTTAACCAATCACCTAAAAAACATGATCTAAACAACTTCAAATGCTCAAAACTAATTTGTTTAATCCAAATATGATTAAAACACTTCTCTAAATGTTCCCAAAGATTATTTGAAAGATTAAGAGGCTTTATATATTAAAATCAGAAGCTTCAATATCTCTTGATAAATGTATAGATTTATACATTGGAGTAAAATGAAATAATTATACACGGTGAGCTTTTTGAATTATCAAATTAACAAAGTAAGCTTACAAATAATAATACACTATATCAAATGACATTGATGATTGTCCTAAGAAACATAGGAAAACTACAATAATATCAGGGCCACTACAATCGATTAGGCCAAAGGTATGAATTACTTAATATAAAATGGATGAGAGGCAGTAAATGATAAAGTTGTTTCATATTCTAATGTCTAATGACAATTTTAAGAAGTTGGCATTCACAACACCATCTTCCAGGCAAAAAGAAACAAAACAAAAATTAAGGAAGAAAACATCCCATACTAAAATAATAACTC
This sequence comes from Erythroxylum minutifolium, assembly GCA_027123815.1. Taxonomy (NCBI): domain Eukaryota; kingdom Viridiplantae; phylum Streptophyta; class Magnoliopsida; order Malpighiales; family Erythroxylaceae; genus Erythroxylum; species Erythroxylum minutifolium. Next base: position 2,179 of record JAOTJB010026475.1, read on the forward strand.
AACTACCTATAAAAATTCTTAAATTGAATTTCTATGTAGCTATTGTTAAAAAGTGTAACAGAAATTCTATGTATTTTAAGGTTTTTGATATTTTTACTTTTTAATTTTTATTTTTAATATTATATGTGATATTAAATAGTATATATGTCAGACAAATGATCAAAAGATAATCTGACATAATTAGTTACGTCAATACTGTTAACAAAGAGTCAAATGATGAGTTATTTTTGTAAAAAAATTAAAAATTATAATATTTTAACAACACTTTTTAAATTTTAGATTAATATTACAACATTGCGTTCAAGACTTTTTTTATACTTAATAGCAAAAAAAAGGTCTCGAAAGACTAACTTATCAAAGATTAACTAATTTTGCTATAAGTAAATTAGCAATCCCGAATTATTTTCAGTGCTATAATCAGGAAACATTATTGGCGGACTCGACAATTTAAAAGGTACAAGTAATACCTTTCTGAATCAATTCTAGCCCATTCACAGCTTGAAACTTCGATCGGTTAGACTAAATATGTTGAAAAAAACATAGACTAAATATGTTAAGAAAAACGTACTCATCATCAAAATTACAATTAGACAATTTACATGAAAATTTTCTCATTTCTAAGGTTCTAAAACCATGCAAATGATTAGCATCCTTAAGCAAGCATCGTGACAGTCTATTAAGTTAAAAAAGAAGGTGATGAGAAGAAATTTAAGAGGTAATTGATTGCCAATAAGCAAACTGTATATTTATGAGGAACCTGTACAAGAAGATGATTGATCAGAGGACGTTACATGTTGTAATGAATTGGTTTCATCACCATGGGTTGAACTATTATGTGTTTCCTTGATGTTAGCAGAACCAGAAGTTGTTGCTGACAAATAGTAGAATGAAGATGGATTTGATGGAGGAGCAAGATTTCACGGCAAAGGCATTTCTGATGGAATTAAGGGAAGAGAGGCCTCAAAATTTAGCAGAACATCGACTATTTGCCGTATCAGTGGTTGGAGCTTTTGATTAGGGTGCACACACCAGAGGCCAAAAACCAGCATTCTTTTAATTTGTTGTTCATCAAAATTGCTACAGAGTTTGGGATCAGCGGCTTTAAGAACTTTTCCCATTGCAAACAATTCCCACATCAATTCAACTATTGTCGCTTGATTTTCTTCCATCCATGACTCCGCAACTCTCTGTCCACAAGATATTTCCAGAGTTACAATTCCAAAGCAGAATATATCTGATTCCTTGGTGGCCTTTCCTGATTTGAAACAATCGGGTGCCATATACCCCATTGTTCATGCCAAAATTGTGGATTGGCATCCTTTTGCATGATCCACAAGTCTAGCCCGTCCAAAATCTCCAAGTTTGGATATAAATTTGAGTCCAACATAATGTTGCTTGATTTGATATCCCTATGCAAAACAAATTGGTCGCCTTCTTCATGTTGGTAAAACAATGCGGAAGCCAAGTCTTGTGCAATTCTGCACCTGACTTCCCATTACAGCAGACTCTTTCCTTTGAATAGGTGGGCGTCTAGGCTGCCAATAGGCATGAATTCATATGCAAGTAGCAGTTCCTTTCGATGAAACCAACGAATAAGCTTCACCAAGTTTTTGTGCCTTAAACGGCTAATGATCTTTACTTCTGAGCCATACTCTTATGCCATGTTTAGACAGTCTGGACACTTTCTTCAAAGCTATATGTAACTTAGGTACTTCAAGAAACCCCTATAAACTGCGCCGGATCCTCCTTCACCAAACTTCTCTTCACCTGAAAAATTGTTTGTTGCGCTAACCAATAAAGTAAAATTTCTTGGGCCCTTTTAAAACTTGTAATTGCTACAAAAGAAAAGAATTGAACTTTTAATATACAAATGATCAATCAATAGACTAATTACATGCATTAGGAATTAACGAATCTAATCATAAAATAAAAGTATAGAAAAACAATCCAATATATGAATAAATGTAACAATCCATACTAATACTCAATTGCTTTTCAACCTTCAAGGTTCAAAAGGCTTGCACTTCCTTCAACCAAAATAAATAAAATTAACCAATAATGGCCATAACTACCACTAACATTTAATCAGAAAAAGTTTGATGTCTACTAAAGAAGAAAGAAGACTTTTTGAAAAGTTGGAAACTATAGATAAAACTTGGATGCTTTGATCTTTCACCTTGGCCTATTTATAGCTATTAAACCCCATATGGAAATCTTGTAGCCTTGATTCTTGGATCCTCCTTATCATAAATTCATTTATTTTCACTTAGATATAGCCAAGAAAAGGTATAAACCACTTTTAACATGTTTTTTTATAGTTTAAAGTTTGGAAGTTGTAGTTTTCACCGAGTATGACCGATAATCTGATCCAAGCATGTAAAGTAAAATGTTTTGTCAACTCAGATCTTCTTGATTCCCTTTTAAGTACTAATGATTATATTGCTCCTTTATTTCAAAATTTCAAAATTGAAATAAGGGACAATCCTTTTCTTTAAAATATTTAGTTTAATACATTAAGATAAGATTATGAAAGATTTAAATTCTAAAAACAAGGAAAAATTAAGACATATTAAATTCTCCCACACCTAATCTTTGCTTTTCCTTAAACAAATGAAAAACTAATAAGCATCAACACACTTCTTCAGACATAGACCGAAAAAGAGTCGAGCATCAACACATATTAAAGTTGATTTTCACTAGAAAAAAAGAACAAAGAGAATTAAAGACAATCTCAATCAAAAGCATCCATAAAGCCTTGGTTAATTTTCTCATGGTGTTCTTTCTTTCACACAAGTGTTTAGGCTTAAGTAATCACTCTCAAGCTTTTGTTACACGGAATATACTACCATAAACTTGAACATACACCAAATATTTCTCACCATGAACACATGATGGCATGAACTAGGCACTCAATTGTCAATATAGATACACCATGGATGTTATTCTTGATTTGAACATTTTATTTGATTTTATTTGGTTTTTGCTTTTTGGTACAAAATCAATCATCAATATGGAAATGGGCATCCATCATACAAAATTAATACAAAATAAGTAGCTTGGAAAAAAATGAGGCAAAGTTATTCTCATTCTCTAAATAACTTAAAAAATACATTATTTAGATGTGTAATTAAGTGATAGGATATTGACAAAATCAGGCATATAATAGGAATGGAGTTAGGGGGACTTAACCAAATAAGTAAATTTCTCCCTACCCTCCAAAACCTCACCATCATCACCAAACGAAGAAAGGTTCCCTTAAATATCCAATATAATTAAGAGCTCGAAACAGGTAATAGATGAAGGTGGCAATGATGCATTATGTTATACAAATCCTTTAGTAGATGAAGGTAAAAGTGTGATAGGCCCAGATAACCAGGTTTTTATGGATGGTGTGGAGGTTTGGCCAACAAGTTTACTAGGATAGTTTTATAAGAACAGGTTTGCATTTTTTATAGTGAAGGATTAGGCATTGAAAGCATGGAGGATAAGAGGATTAGTGGAGGTGTTGTTATCGAAGGATAATATGATAATCTTTAAGTTTGAGAACCACACAAATTCCAAGGAAGTTATGAAAGAGGGATCATGGCATATATTAAACCAACCTTTATTCCTCTAAACATGGTAGCTAGGACTCTGGATGGAGAGAATTAAGTAAGACAAGATATTAATCTGGATTAGGTTATTATTAAAGTACTGATCGATAAGAGGGCTAAGTGCACTTGTAAGCTATGCTAGAGTCCCCTTATGTATGAATGAGACAACGACCTTACGTAAAAGAATAGGGTATGCTCAACTTTATATTCAAGTGAGTAGCAAAAAAGAACTTCTAAACACTATTCCAATAATGAGACTGAGTGTGGAAGATGTATTAGTAGAGGACACAGTAAGATTATCATACCAATGGAGACTTAAATTGATACAACAAAGAAAAATATGGAAAGAAACTAGAAGAAAATTCCAAAAAGGAGATTATGAGGAGTTGGTAAACCCAAATAGAAATAAGAAATCAAAAGAGAATTTGAAAGTGGATAAGGTAGATCAAGGAGATTCAACAACTCAAGCCAGAAAAGGGGAGTTGTAAATGTCTAAAACATTTTAGAGCAATCAAAGATAAGAGGAAAAAATATTACTTCTGGAGAGGAACTTGAGCATTTGGTTACTACACAATCTCAGTTAAGAAATCATTATGGCATATTAACCTAAGAAAAAAAATCTTCAAGATAAGGAAATGTAAGACTCAGTTGATCAATAAGTAGAGTAAGAAAGGATGTTGAACAACACAGAAAGTAACACTCCTAATAAACATTTTCAGAATAATCCATCTTTAGGAAGCTGACAAAAAGGAAGTCAAGTTGTAATAGAAGGAAAAAAAAGATCAATATAAAAATCCCCTAAATAATTTCTTTAGTTGCATGAAACATATAAGTTAGGAATAATCCTATTAAAAAATAGGAAATTAGAGACCATATTGTTAGTAATAAGGTAGTAGTAATATGTGTATTAAAGACTAAAATCTCTCAAAAGAAACTTTTGAGGCTTAATCTGAGTGGATAAAGGTAGTCTTTTGTTTCAAACCATAACTACCATCATTATGGAATATTCATAGTGACTTTTGGCACAAAAAGGGTTAATCTAGAGGTTTTGAATTCTAGTGCACAACATATGCATATTAGAATCATATTTTACAAAGAGAGCCATGAAATGGCAGTGACTTTTGTATAAGGGTCAAATCACATATTCTATGAAGAAAGCTAATTCGCATCAAAGCAGGCACACAAGTCCCTTGGACGATGTTAAGGGACTTCAACAATACTTTAAAATCATTTGAGCCAGAGGCAAATACAAACCAAAAAAAATGTCTTTATAAACTTTAATGAATGTGTGGCAAAGTTAAGAATAATAGATTTAAGCTTTGAAGGGTATTATTATATATAAAATAATAAGAAAACAGATAGATGGTTTATTCTAAAGAAGATTGATAGAGCAATGGTGGATGCTAATTGGTTGAATTTATTCCCAAAAGTCAAAGCTAAGTTCCTGGAGCCACATGTTTCAGATAGTTTGACAATTTTGATCCAGAACATGTTTCTAGGGGTTAAGAAGAATGTCCCATTTAGATTTAATAATTTCTTATTAGATAATGAGGGCTTTATAGAAGTAGTTAAAAGGGGCACAGAAAGAGAAGTGTATGGTTACAAGGAATTTATTTGTGTCAAAATGTTACACAATATTAAGAAGGACATTAAAAGGATAAAGCAGGAAAATTATTCAGACACTCGGATGATGCTAGAGAAAACTAATAGAGTGATGCTCATTATCCAACGAGTCTACATGCACCTTAGGGATGAATGGTGGACGAACGAAGAGAAAGTTACTATAGACAATTATTCTAGAGCTTTGTCTAATCATAACTCTATACTAAAGCAAAGAGCGAGAATTGCTAGTTAAAGAAAGGGGATTATAACTCAACGTTTTTTCACAACTCGATCATAGCTAGGAAAAATATTAGTATAATTAATTCCTCGATGGATCAAAATGAGAATTAGGCCTCAATATGAAATTAACTTAAAGAGGTGATTTTTTTTCTTATTTCAAGGACATTGGGTGTTTAACCAGATAGTACCTCTTCCACCTTATTACTAAAATTCTTCATCTCTAGCCAGTTTTCAAATAAGATGTGCCAGTACCTCAACTCTACCTTCGAGCCTCAAACGGTTGAGCGAGCGATTTTTCAAAATGAACTTCAAGAAAGCATCAAGGCTAGATGGATTTAAGGGTAAGTTTTTTATGGAAACTTACTCACACAAACACTAAACTTTTATCAAACTCACAACTCAAATATTACAACTTAAAAAGCTTTGGTTCTTAATTCTCCCCCTCACTCTTTTAGAGAACTCTCTCTTACTAGAAGCTTTGCTTCTTTACTCACTTAGAAGCTCTTGCTTCTTCTTAATGCTTAAACACAAATGGAAGGGGGTATTTATACTACTAGCAAAGCATCCTACGCCACAAAGCAAGATAATCCCAAAACTATAACAACCACACACATCATCACACAAATCACATGTCTACCTAATAACAAATTTATATGCTCAACACTCCCCCTTAAACGTGTTTTATGATGCCAAGTGCATTTCTTAATTTGATAAAGTCTTCTTTCTTCAATAGCTTGGTGAGGATATCTGCAATTTGATCATGGGATCTCTCATACTCTAGACATACATCCTTTCTTGTAATGCACTCTTTTATATAGTAATAGCATGTATCGATATGCTTGCTTCGATCATGAAAAACTAGCTTTTTAGCCAAAGATATTGTCTATTTATTGTTGACACAAATCTTTGTTGATTCTTCTTGTGTCATGTTCAATTCTTTTAATAAGTTTCTTAGCCATATTGTATGACAAACATACGAGGTAGTAGTTACAAGTTCTGTTTCACAGGTAGACAAGGTGGCAATTGGTTGCTTCTTCGACATTTATGTGAAAGTAGTATCTCCTATAAAAATCACAAATCCAATAGTGCTCTTTTAATCATCAACGTCTCCAGCCTAATCACTATCACTATATCCAACAAGTTTATAATCACTAGAAACTGAATAGCTTAATCCAAGATCAATTGTACCTTTCAAATACCGAAGAATTCTTTTTGCTGCTTTAAAATGAGTGGTTGTTGGAGATTCCTTGTAGTAGCTAGCCAATCTGACTACATAAAGAATATTAAGCCTTGTGTAAGTCAAGTAACGTAAACTTCCAACCAAACTTTTGAAAAATGTTGGGTCTACGGTTTCGCCTTTGTCCTTCTTGGACAATTTCAATCCACAATCTGTTGGTATGCTTATCGACTTGTAGTTCTCCATCTTAAACTTTTTTAGGATTTCTTTTGCATATCCTTCTTGAGATATGAAAATTCCATCTTCTTTCTACTTAACTTTGATACCTAGATAGTATGCCATGAGCCCAATGCTGTCATCTCAAAATCTTTTTTCATTACTTTCTTGAATTCTTGAAACATTCTCCGGTTGCTTCTAGTGAAGATTAAATCATCCACGTACAAACACATGATCAAGACATCCTCTCCTTTGATCTTGCTATAGAGGGCACGCTCATAAGGACATTTGGTGAGCCATTCTCTTGAAAATACTTATCAATTTGACTATACTATGCCCTTGGTGCTTGTTTCAATTCATAAAGAGCCTTCTTCAATTTTAGCAACTTGTCTTCATTATTTTTCACCACGTAACCCAATGGTTGTTGAATGTAGACTTCTTCTTCAAGTACTCCATATAGAAATGCAGATTTTACATCCATTTGATGAATTTTTCAATTATTTTGAATTGCTAGAGAAATGATTAGTCTAACAGTCTCTAGACGTGTAACAGGAGCAAATACCTCATTATAGTCAATGCCAGCGTTTTGACTATAATCTTTTGCAACTAGTCTTGCCTTATGCCTTTCAATTTCTCCTTTGGCATTTCTCTTTATTTTGTAAACCTATTTGACACTAATTGTTTTGTACCCTTTTGGGAGAGTTACGAATTCCTAAGTATCGTTCTTCTTAATTGACTTGATTTCTTCATCCATTGCATTTCTCCATTTTTCTTCTTGCACAGCTTCTTAAAAGTTGACTGGTTCACAATTTACAAAGAGACAAAAGAAAGTAAGATTGTCAAATCTTTCTATTACTTCGTAGAGATCTTGTAGGCTCCTTGTATGTATTATTTCTCTTTCAATTAGAAATGAAGGTGGTGAATTTCCACCACTGCTTCTTATTGGTTAAGTCGGTGGAGTTGTGAGCTCTTGTTGTATTTCTTTTAGTTCCTCTAATGTTGTCTGCTCATTTTGTTCAAATTGAGGGAAAATTTTAATTTATTTGCATGAGAGCTAAAATCCCATTCTCCTTCTTCAATGAATATGACATGTTGGCTAATCACAGGCTTCCCATTTTTCGGATCATACAATTTGTAGCCTTTTGAATGTGTGTCGTAACCAATGAATATGAAGATTTCACTTTTATCATCAAGCTTAGCTCTCCTCTCGTCTGGTACATGTACGTAAGCTATGCATCCAAAGACTCGTAGATGGGAGATGCCAGGCTTTCTTCCACTTCAAGCTTCTTGTGGTGTCTTGCCCTACGCACTTTTTGTTAGAGATTGATTGGATAAGTAAACCACGCATGTAACTACTTCTGCCTAAAACTCTTTTGGCAATTTTTTCTTTTGATCATGCTTCTAGCCATATTAAGGATAATTCTATTCTTCCTTTCAACAACTGCATTTTTTTGGGGGGATCTTAGAACTAGTAAAGGTCAATGAATTCCATTTGCTTTGTAAAAAACCTGAAATTCTTTTGAGTTAAACTCTCCCCTTTGATCAGATCTTATAGCTTTAATCTTGAGACCATTCTCTTTCTCCACTGTAGCTTTGAA